>JAQSVH010036725.1:0-10234 GCA_029448705.1 Adansonia digitata | reverse complement strand
GACACATGATCATTAATGCACCTAAACTAGCATAATCATGACAATAGGATGGTGGCTTGTAAGAAAATATGACAAGGGCATGGGCTTATGACACGACATTTATTATTTTCTAATCTAACAAGTTAACCTAACATCGAATAAATAAAAAAAAGAAAAATATGAAAAAAAAAGAATGGATTTTTAGTTAAGAGGCCAAAAAAATTTGAAAAAAAAAAAGAAAAACAAAATACTTTAAAAAATTTCAAAGCTTTGTTAAGGTATAATCTCCACAAACATCTTTGAAGTTTTATTTGTTTCATGCATTTTTCTTCTCTTGATGAGCCACAAATATTCTTAAGTTCATGGATGTTTGATCGATGTTGAAAGACTAAGCATTATGGCCATGAACTAATTTCCTTGATTTCGTTACTTTTTTTCTTTTTCTTGTTAGTAAATTATCTTTCTTTATGAATCATGTTTATGTGGATACGATGTTGGTTTTGGTGTAGCATTTGTCATATATATGGTCATATGCATTTTATTTCGTTTAATGTTTATGTGGATAGGTTTGCCTTTTTATAATCCTTTTCATGTCCTTTAGGGTTGCCAAGATACTTTTATGTCAAAGGTATAGCCTAAGAGTATTTTGGTAATTTTGCATAAAGACCAACTCTTATGTAATTACTAGGATAATTTCATGTCAAAGGTACATATTAGGAATGGGTTCGTCATTATAGATTGTTATTAGGTTTTAGGATTTTCTATACACATTGTCAGTAACAATAAATTTTCTTTTTAGAAAATTAAGGCAATGTCTCTAAGTTAGAATAATACATAGAATATCTCCTAAAATATGAGAGAGGTTCTACAGATTATTTTAATGTTTAGATATCCTTTTCAAAATGGAAACTGGGATTTTTATAAATTTTAAAAAAATATAAAATCTTTCGCATTCCTCTAGCCTTCCACCAGGATGCAAAAGATATTTTGAATTTTAAAACCTTTTGTGTTCCTTGGTTTTCAGTTGGGATACAAAAGAGAATGATAAAAGGCTTTCATGTTTTGTTTGGTCCTTCGATAGAATGTGTAAGAGATTTTGATTTTCAAAATTTTAAAAACCAGATTTTCTTAATGCAAAATAATAAATTTGTTTTATAAATTATTATTTCAAGAATTTATAATTAAATGCCATATGTTGAAACTGAGTAAAAATTAAAATTTACGTTAACATGTAATTAATAAGGTATCAATTTTTGGGCATGACTAGAGGGTTGATCCTTACTTGTGATTGTAACTGATTCCTAAACCCTTTTGTATGATCTCTGGTATGATCGCGGGCCTCTGAGTTTGTATTCTAGGGTTTTGTAACCCTCAAAATACAAACTCTAATAGGTGATCAATCTCACCTAGCCTAAATAGATTAGTTTTTCGCTAAATAAATGTCATTCCGTAACGACTATTTGAGGTTGAGTCAAGTAAACAATTCATCTTGACCACAATCCCCAAAAATAAGAAAATGTCGATAATGATATGGCCTATAGAAATAAAAGAATATAAAATAGTAATAAATTAATAAATATAGGATGAAGGCCATTTAAATTGGGCTTGGTCAGGATTCGTATCCAGGCCACATTGCACAAATTAGTTGATAAAACTATAGGTTAGCATTCTACATGTTTGATAAAATGCATGTTAGGGTGTTTAGGATGTACAAAAACATTGTTTTCTTAAAAGATCCCTTAAGAGCCAATCTTAGTTCAGTTATCAATATGTGATTCAAGGTTTGGTTGTATATAATAGGCTCTTTAATGAATAACTTGGAAATATTAAATAAAATAGCTTGATTCTGATTAGGAGCAAATAAAAATGCTTGTTTCAGCGATTTCAAATGTTTTTTGTTGAGTCTAAACTTAGTAAGCATTAATGTCGATCATATTAGGTGATGTTTTGGTGAATCAAAATAGAGTGTTTAATGTCACTATAGGTGCTGGTTACAACATAAGAATGAGCAACATTAGTGTGCCTCTCACTTGTTAAGAATAAATAGTAATGAAGAAAAGTGATAAAAGTACAAAAATTCACATGACTTTGAAGCACATTACAAATGTTAAAAAACATAATTCTAGGTCTTGGAACTTAGAAATTTTTGTTCTTTCCTCATATAGAACATTCATAAAATTTATTTTGTTTCATTTCTGGATGTTCAAACATTTGGAAACGTGTTTTATAAATTTGACAAAAGGTTTCATGATCAACAATTTTGTCAAAGTTACTGTTGCAGTCTAGCACAATATTCTTATAAAAAAGAGATATTTTGATTAGGTTATAGACCTTACAAAATTTTGTTATTATTTTGCCTATAATCCTTATTGATCGGATTACTAATACGCTTTTGAAACATTCAATTTCATGATCGAACGAATATAGAAAAATTTTAGAACCCATCTATTTGCATGGCTTTATTTCCACGCCTGATCAATAAGACAAACTATTTTTTATGAGAATAATCAATTTTACATTTTTTTCCCATATTTTTAGATAATAGTAGAATGCATAAGCTTTCCATGTATTCTGGACTAATTAGGAAGAAAATCTGGAAGGCTGGCTGGTTGGACATGTTGTAAAATGCAATAATGTCAAATTAAAAATTTACATGACAACCAAAATGATTTTTTGGCATTTTAAAGTATAATGAGTCAACATTCATATAATTTGGTTTGGTGATTTTATATGACAAGAATAATCAAGAATAAATTTAGGGAGCTTGAAAGGTCAAATTTATCCCTTATTTCAAGTATTTCTGGTTTTAGTGTTCACTATTCTAAGGCATTTGGCCGTTTCTAAATTGATGTTAGGATCATGTTTAGTATGCCTATAGGTCTATGAGTATCCTATATAGGGTCCTTAGTGGCTCACATTAAAACTTCCAAGTTGAATTAAATAATGGTTGATTTTTAGTCTTATTTTCAAAGTTAAGATTTCTTAGTTTGGTCTAAGTATATTATTCTTGTAATTTCTTTTAAAAAGAGTAAAAATTGATAAAAAAAACTTAAAAATGGAGTTAATTATAGAATATTTATAAACTCAACTGCTTTTATAGAATTTTTTCATTACAAATGATTTTTTCTCTAAATCAATTGTAAATTTGAGCTAGTCCAAGTAATAATTTCAAGATACATTTTTAGGTGATATTTGTTTGATTTAGAATAAATAAAAAGGGAATTATGATTGAATACATATGATAGAAATCGAGGAAAAATAAATTAAAAAATGCATGATTAGTTGGTACCAAGTATTGGGCATCATAAAAGGGATCGACTCTTTACTTGTGGTGTAACAGACTCTTGCGCCCAACTTTATAAATCTCTAGTATATGTAGATCAAAAATTGTTTCTTTATAGTTTCATAACTTTTTAATGAATGATTTTAATAGGTGACTGATCACACCTAGCCAAAAAAGATAGATGGTGACTTCTTAACCCAATAACTTTTATTTTGATAGAAGAGATTTAGATGAATGACTCGTCAACTGGTTAAGGCTTTAAAATGATTCGAGGTGTTGTCTGCTCTGTTATGTTGAGGTTCGTATCTAGATATATTATGACAGAAATGAGTCTTGGTCATTTTGCCAAAGAGATAACATATATTTGTCCTATATTATTCATAATCAAATAGGTTAACATAGCATTTGTAACTTTGTTACTCAGGTCCCATTGACGTATCCAAGCCTACAAGACTAGATATAGGTTTTTGTTGGATGATTCTTCTTTGCTTTCTTAACATTTATTTTGAGTAAGACTTTTCTAGATCAAATATAAATAGTCTATTCTTTAATGAGGGTGATCTATATATCATTTTATTTTGAGTGATTGAGCAACTGTTGCCTTTTATTCTAAACTCAAAATCATCATTATCTGTGAGGTATGATACTAAAATGATATTTCTAGACAATTTTAGGAACATAAAGACATTCTTTTAGTTCCAAGGTTATCCCTAAAGGCAGTGATGAAGTACAAGTTCTGATGGCAGAGGTTGCAATTTTTGCTCCATTGCTCATTCTTAGAACTACCTCATTAAACCCCATTATTTATTGTTCTTTAAAAAACCTATGCCATTACATAAGTGTGATCCACCCCTTGACTCAACTATCTAGGTAGTCGAATCAATAGTAGAGCATTTCAGCTCAATCATGTGAAGGTTAATTTGTAAGATGTCTTAGGGCAAAAGTAATTAGATTACAATTATAAAATAATTTATAAAGATGGCAATGGAAACAAATCAAGAAAACTAATTTGAGTCTCCCTTAATAGGATCATCTTGCATGATCTTGATTAATCTTTTAGATCAAGAACCCTATAGAACTATAAAAGATTCAAAGATACCTCAATCTTGAAAAGTCTTTCAGCAATTCCATGATCCAATTACAATAAACACAGAGCCCTTTTTTCGTAAACCAAAGCTATCGAAGTGTCTAGCCTCTAAAGGTTATCTACATACGTAACCTAAAAAACCTTTAATAGGGATGAGATTTTATAGCTAGGAGTTATGCTAATAGCTTAGAGTTCAATAAATCTTCCCTTAGCACAATAAGATCTTAAGTTAATAATAAAATAAACAAAAGAAAACAAATTTTCTGTTTTTGGTAACCAAGATTACGGCAACCCCTCATGGTATTAGAGAGAAATTGCAAACTAGGCTTTAAGAGTCTTCTTGGTTAAAAGCCTTCAATCAGCTATAAGGGTCAACAAATATGGGTTTACATAGCATAGGGTTTAAATTTTTAAATTTTAAGACTATAAATTTTGCCCTTGGCCCATATGAATTTGTTCAAATTGGGCCTAAGTAACCATTACTTGTATTGGATCTATAAACCTAGGCTCAGTTTGATTTCTACTAATCACTCTTATGTACATGACTTATTAGGCCCTCATCATATTGGCAATAAAAATAAATAGCCCAATCAAGACTATTTTATATCTATAGACTGAGATTAGTTTTATGTATCATGGCCACCCAAAATGTAGAGAGTGTCAATATAGTTTTAACTAGCCTTTTAGTTTTTAGTATCTCAGTGTAATAAATATGCTTTCATCATATATCCTAGAATTAGTAAGAATAGGTTTAATGTTTACTTTAGCCTAATCCATATTAGTATACAACTCTTATGTGCTAACCCATAATCAATATTGCCTTGGCTAAGGATTTTGAGTTAACATTGGCCAAATATATAAGATATGTTTCCTCATATCGCTTGGGTTGATAAATCCTCTTTGGATCATTCATTCACCTATTATATAATTTTTCCCATGCCTAATGTGTTTTGGATTTGTCTATATAAGATATTTATAACAATTATACAATTACACCTTATGGATAAAGAAACACCTTTACAATATTAATTAAATATAATGTTTAATTGCATGAAATCACTAGAAGATAATGCCTTACAAGCCACAAAGATTGGCTTGCAGGGCTTACATCAACAATCTCCCACTAGTATTAAAGCTAAATGTCCATATATCTAAGTCTTACACCCATATGATGATGTTTCTATTAGGATAGAACTTTAGTGAAAGGATCAGCTAAATTCTCCTTGGCGGTTAATACTAACATCATGTCTCTTAATAATATCTTTAATGATGCAATACTATTGTAAAACATGTGTGGATTTGTGATGAGACCTTGGTCCCTTAGCTTGCACTATGGCTCCATTGTTATCACAAAAACAATGGTCAAAACCATATCAAGTTTATCAAATGAACTTATCTATCCAAAATTCCTCTAACCTGGCCTCACAGTGGGGATGTATTCAGCTTCAATTGTTGAGTATATAGTCATTTCATGTTTGAAACCTTTTCAACTAACTATAGCACCTATAAGGATAAATATAAACCACGTTGCAATTTGCTATCAACCCAGTCATATTGAAAGCTAGCATTAATACAACCCCTAAAGAGTTCAACCCCTCTATATGTATCCTTCTATCTAATGTCTTAGGACATAACTTTTTCAGTAATATATACTATGTACCATAGGTAGGTTTCTTCTCTTAAAGTTTTCTAGGCTAAACATCTTTAGCACCTTACCTATGAAAATGGATTGGGATAAGCTAAGCAGTCTTTTTAATCTATCTTTATAGATCTTAATTCCTAGAATGTAGGCTGCTTCTCCCAAATCCTTCATGGACAATTTTTTAGATAGCAAGACCTTAGTGGCCTACAACTTTCCTCTTATAGACACAAAGTTCATCAAGATTCTTTATGAAGCCAAATTCTTTTATTGCTTTATCAAATATAATATTCCAACTTCGTGCAGCTTATTTTAGCCCATATATGGACTTTTTTAGTCTACTTACCTGATTTGGATTTGACTTGGACATAAAACCATTAGATTGTGTCGTGTACACTTCCTCTTGCAAATTCCCATAGAGGAATGCAACACATCCATCTACCATATCTCATAATCATAGTATACAACTGTAGCAAGAATGATTCAAATGGATTTTACCATGGCAACTAGTGAAAAGGTTTCCTTATAATTAATGCCTTTTATTTGATTAAAGCTTTTTGCCATCAATCTAAACTTATTCGTCTGTACACTGCCATCTATGTTAGTTTTTCTCTTAAAGACCTTTTCCACCTTATAAGTTTCATCTATTTTGGTAGATCAACCAAAATCCATATTTAGTTGGCTTCCACGGCATCCATTTTGGATCTTATGGCTTTAAGTCATTTATTGGAATCAATGTTAGACGTTGCTGCCTTAAAATTGGTAGGTTTAATATCATAAAGAAAGTCATCTTGATCTACGAGAAATTTGTATTTGTCTAGAGTTTAGATGGAGTAGTTATGTCTTTTAAGCTTTAGATTAGGCATATGGTGTTTTAACTGTTAGCTTAGGTTCCATACAAATGTTTGTTTGTAGTTCTTGAGCTTTTTTAGGATCAATTTTATCCAACTAGACCTTTCAAGCAGAAACCCTTTCTCTAAAAGTGTCTATGTTTTGAGACAAACACCTTTTGCTCATTAGGCTTATAAAAATAGCACCTAATAGTTTCTTTAAGATACCTTACAAACTTACGTTTGACTGATCTTGAACCAAACTTATCAATCACTACATGCTTTATGTAAGCAGTGCCCTTAAATCCATATGTAAGACAAATCTATCTTTTTACCTTTCCATATCTTATAGTGTCTTATCAATAGATTTGGATGAAATCTTATTTAAAAGATAAGCAAGAGTTTCTAGGGCATATCCCCAAAATGATATCGGAAGATTAATCTTAGACATCATGGAATGAATCATGTCTAACAAAGTTTAATTTCTTTTTTTAGACATTTTATTGTGTTATGGAGTTCTAGGTGGAGTACATTGTGACAATATCCCATTCTTAGTCAGAAGATCTAAGAAATCTTAAGTATTCTCCTTCTCGATTGGATCTAATAGCTAGAATAATCTTGCCAATTTTTTCTCTATTACAGCCCTATACTCTTTGAACTTTTCAAAAGCTTTGAATTTGTACTTCATTAAGTACATATACCCATACCTTGAGTAATCATCGATAAAGGTAATAAAGTATGTATGCCCATTTCTAGCTATTATATTCATTGGCCCATAAACATCTAAATGTACCTAGTGTCGCAAAGCTATCGCCATGCACCTAGCTTTTAAACTTCAGACGATCTGAAGGGCATAGCGTGCTCGACTTAAAAATAAATGATGGTTGGTTGTGGTTGAGCCTTTGAGCTATCCATTGATTGGGATTGGATTAGGCATGATAATATCAAGGGGTAAGGACCATCAGACAAGTTGCTTATCCAACTAGACCCAGATGGCCACCATGAAGTGGCCATAAACTTGGAGTCACCACTGATCATTTTAGGCTAGGCAAGATAGGATGCCTATTGAAAATAATATCACAAGTTATGAAACACGCAACACTGATTTCAAGGTCTATGAGGTGAAAAGATTCATTGGTTGGGCTCAGGAGTTGGTTACATGCACGGAAGGACTAGCATATCTATGATGCTCAAAATCGATTCCTACTAACTATATCTCACTGTGGTCTAGGTTCCATTTGGTCTTTATTTAGATATAAACCTTTTTAATGCATGAAGTTTTGGAAAATGTGCATTCGAGGTTTTTTATTAAGAAAAATTAGATCACCTATATGCCTCGGAGATATGAGGAACATAAGGATTTTTTTATAAAAATGATATCCAGATTGGATTTTAAAAATTGGATGTTTCGTATTAGGCATTGGAGATACCAATATGAAACATCGCCTCGTAAATTTCATTAGAAAACAAATTTTAAATATGGATGCACAATAACACGACAAAAGGAAACAAGTTAGTAAGGCGAAGAATAAAAAATATAATAATATCATAAACAACCAATCACAAACAAAAGAACATAAAAAATAGGGGTGATCAAAATGTATCTCATAATTGCCTTCAATTATTGAAAAATAACCCGATGACAATTTTAGAGATTAGTCTAGATTTATTGGTAATTTAAAGAACAAAGACAATTTTATGAAAATAGTTTAAGCCATCCAAAAGAAAGAAAATTTTAAGTTTTTTTGAGGTGAAAATGAGGTTGAAGTGTCCCCTAAAATAGAGTTATGAAAATAGTTTGGAAAAAAGAAAAACAAGTTATTATTATGTTTTTAAAAAAATGGGGTTAGAGTATCCCTTTGAAGTAGCGGGGTTAGAGTATCCCCAAAGTTGGAAAAACATTTAGGAGCAAGGAGAAAATTTAAACTTTGATTAAAAAAAAGGTGTTGAAGTATCCTCTTTGAGTAGTGGAGTTAGAGTACCTCCACTTAGCAAAAATTTTAATATGAAATCCTATCTTTTTTGTATTTTAGCCTTGATCCAAGTTAAAAGGGGTTGTTGTTGTGAGGGAGATTAAACGGTTGTATTTTGAGACATCCGAACGTCTCAATAAAAGGAGATTCAAAAATTAGGTTGAAAATAGGGGCAACATCATGTCATCTCTATTGCCAGATTTTTTTTGGGTGTATCCGAAGACTTCAAAGGGTAAAAAAGGTACTGTTGGAAAGGTAACTCAACAAGGTTTAATATAAAAATATTCCAAAAATTTTAGAAAATCACTTTCTAGGCCAAATTAATTTTGCAAATTTTGGTTCATCTCAGTTCTGGCAACATGTAAAATTAAAAGGACATGATGGATTTTGAAAAATCATTCTAAGCTTATCTGGGATCCTTAGATTATGGATAATACCTTTCTGAAAAAAGAATTTTGTGAAATTTTTTGGAAAAATATCTAAAAATTTTGTCAAAAATCATCTGATTGGCCAAAATGGCCCAAAAAGAATGTTGCAGGTTGGTTCCAGTGGTTTTAGATAAAAAAGGTTCAAAAAATCATAACTCCATTCTCCATGATGATCCAAAGGCAAATAGGACACCGTTAGAAAGGTAATTTGATTCCCTGTAAAGGAAAAATAGTAGAAAAATCAAAGGAAATATTTTGTAGCTCAAAAATAATTTTTCAAGTTTAGACTATAGTGCTGCCAGAGCAAAAGCAAAGGATTATTTGATATTTTGGTTTTTTTGAAGATAGAATCAAGCCTGGGACATTCAAACGTCCGCGATAGAAAGTAACACGAGCTTCACAAGTTCATTCCACAATCCTAGAGTAGTTTAGGATGATGGACCAATGTGTTAAGCATGTCACTAAAATGAACATGAGACCTAAGATCAAGGTCTAATACTAAAAAGGATTTCTTTTTTTTGAAAAATAAACGTATTTCACCATGAAATCCAAAGCTAAAATGTTGATTTACCCGTAAGATTGGGAGACCAATTTAATGAAAGCATTAAGTCCATGATATTCTTCATCTGTTGGAGGTATGAACTTAGCTTAGGGATTTTTCTAAAAATCAGTTTGTAAGAGACAAACAAGCATTTTAACAGAGATATCATGAACAAAATATAGCAAATACAAAGATAAACATGGATTAAACATGCAAACAAGCAAAGATGACATCTTAACATGGAAATGGGTGACATAGATGCAAGAAAATGACAAATAAGATGCCTAGAGATGATATAAACATGTATATACAAAGAAGTGGATGTTGGAGCTGTCAAGACAGCATTTTTATTTCATGAGCCTCCATAAAACACAAGAAAAATATTTGGACATACTAAGACACATTAAGGTGACCATTTAAATATGAAATGGATATGCAAATATGGAAGGAACATGGCAAAAGATGCATGAAAAG
>JAQSVH010036703.1:0-10234 GCA_029448705.1 Adansonia digitata | reverse complement strand
AAAGGATATTAATTGTCTTTATTTGCTGCATCCCAGGAAGGATCAGCTAGTTTAGTTTCAATGTAAGTTTGAATCCATGCATTGAACCTTGTTGCCCGATGATTCACCTGTCGGAGTTTGTCCATTGCTTGTTTAGCTTCTCCAGGAATGTTAAGTTTTGCCCTAAGCTTTTCTTGTTGTCCCACAAGGTCTTCTAACACTGCTGTTAAGCGTTTAAAGTCTTTCATCCCATTTTTCTTTACATGAAGAAACAGTTCAAATCAAAGAGAAAAACTGCAAGTAAGATTGAGTAAAAAACAGAAAGAAAAACACTCTATATGATCAGGATATGTAACGCTAAAAGTGGGGGGGGGGGGGGGAAGCTTTGTTTACCTCAACTCTTCTCTTGGACTTCTGGAAATGTTTACGTTTAGAAGCTTTCAGTTCACTTTCCTTGGCCATGCTTTATATTAAAAAAAAAGAATAGGAATATTAGAGAAATATTGAGTGAAATGCAGAATTTATTGATTAACATCCAACAATTGCATCACAAAAATATAATCAAGTTCTTATACGTAAATTTCTCTTGGATTTTAAAAGAAAAAACATACCTCAAGAACTTTCGCAGTAGATTGAATGCATTAAGAATGGCAACAGAATAAATAGAGAGAGCATAGGCGAGATTTCACAGTTCAACAAGCCTTCTCTTTACAAATAGTTTTAAGCAAAGCATGGGTATTGTCGATCAGAATGTAAATAGGGCAATTCTTGAGAATTAACGTCCGATTCATCGGTTTATCGAAGAGACTCATAAGAATTGCTCTCTGATGGAGACGTAATCTATAAAATAATTGTAAAATTGTTCTCAAACGAACATTTCCGTAGTTGAAAAAGAGGTTTTTTTTCAACAATTTCTCCGCCATAAAATGAAAAAGTTTTAAGTATATTTATATATCAGATGTAATTATTTCATTGTAAGTACTCACTGGACTTTTACAGAAATTTTAGCTAGGAAGCATCGACAGACATACAACATGGGTATAATACGGAATGGATGTGACGATATGAAAATTTTAAAAAAATTAGGATATGGATATTGTATTACACAATAATAAAAATATTTTTATATTATAATATACAGTAAAATATAAAATTGATATTTTTAAATTAAATATTAACAGGTAAATAATTTTTTAATTTTTTAAAATTATTTTTGAAATTAAGAACTTGAACCTTAAAAAACTCAATATACAATTGATATTTTTAAATTAAATATAGTATTTCAAATCTTAGCATCGAAAATCCAATTTGCATCACTATACTCTTCAAGTGTAGCTAGATATCTTATATCTTACAGTTCATAATTTGAGATGTATTACAAATATCTGAGTATCACAACGACAATCTTCTAGTGACCTTTTCCAAGATTGCTTGTAGATATAATTAGGTTGCTATATGAGAAAGCTGTGTCAAGTCTTGTCCAATTCATAAGATACATAAGACTACCAATTATTTATGAATATTCTATCTAAGATATCGTATCGCCAGTATTTTTTCCTTAGATGTAAATTAATATCTACGGGTGTTTTAGCCACATTGGTATCATTCTTATTAAACTTCTTAAGGATTTTAATTACATAATGATATTGAGTTATTACCAAACCATCATGGAATTTAGAAATTTTAATTCTTAAATCACATCCGCTACATCCAAATCTTGCATATCAATTTTACTAGTCAACCATGCTATGATAGCTTTAATGATCTCATCATTACTACCTAAGATCAACATATCATCTACCTATAGACAAAAATAACATATCCCTTATGCATATTCTTTATATATATACACATTTCTCGCATTCATTAATGTGAAAACCATTTGACAACATTGTATTGCCAAATTTCTAATGCCATTTCCCTACTTACTTTAAATTATATAATGATTTAACAAGTCTACACACTTTTGTTTTTTATCCTAAAATAATGAACCTTAGGGTTGTTCCATATAGATTTCTTCATCTAGATCTCCTTTTAGAAAAACCTTTTTAGCATCCATTTGGTGTATCTCGAGATTGGTATGAGCTGCTATAGCTATCAACATTTGAATGGATGTTATTCTCGTAACTAGATAGTATGTATCGAACTAATAGAGCCATTTTTTTGCTTGTATTCTTTTATTACAAGCTTGGCTTTGTATTTATTTATAGATCCATCTGTCTTCATTCTTCTCTTAAATATGCATTTTGATCCCAAAGGCTTATGCCCGAAAAGAAGATCATAAGTTCCTATGTATGATTTTGCATGATGGATTCTATTTCATTGTTAATGGCCTTTTTCTAGAATGATGCTTGTAAAGATGAAATAGTCTCTTTAAAAGTTTAGGGTTCATTTCCTAACAGATAAGTTAGTGTTGTACAATGCCTCCAAAATCTCACGAAATGGGAAATGAGCATGACTTAATATATAAGGGAAATGATAAAACTCTTGATGAGGAAATGTCATATTGACCAAAACCCTTTCCTTTTGACATAATAGGAGTGAGAAAGTGTGGATTCTCCATTCTTGATCATGACGGTGGACTGTTAGACTAATCACTCATCTAAGTGGTCATGGAGTGACCACTAAAAGGTGGCCAACACTTGGAGTTGCCATTGATCATTTGGGTTACGCATATCAGATGCCTATTGAAATTGACGTTTCGAGTTATGAAACTTGAAAAATTGATTCCAAGTCTGCATGGTCTAGAGAATCGATGGTTGGCTTTGAGAGTTGGTTATGCATAGGGAAGGATTAACATCCCTACAATGCCTGAAATTGGTACCATCTAGCTATGTTTTATATTGATTTCAATTTCCTTGATTTTAACTTTCCATTATTTTGATGTAATCCTTTTTTATACATAAATTTGTGTAAAGTAATAAATTCGAGTTTCAATGAAAATTTTAATCCCATATGTGTCTCGAAGAGGTGGGAAGCATATAGATTTTTTTTGACAAAAAAATCTCCAGATTTACTTTGAAAACCAGATATTTTTTTTCAATCACTAGAGAGAGACTGACATAGAACATCGCCTTCATGATTTTTGAAAATAATTTGGAAATATGAATGTTGAATGGACACCACAAGGGGAAACATGTTAGTAAAATATAGGAGGAAATAAGATAATATTGCGTAAAATAAATCACACAAAAGAGAAAGGATGATGGTTGATCCTTATTTATCTTGTAATTATCATAGATTATTTAGAAATAGCCAAATTAACAAATTTTGAGATGCATTTGGTTTCATCAGTTGATTAAGGATGAAAACTGAGTTTGGTTTTGAAAAATCAGGAGAAATTTGAGAGAAAAAATTTAACTTTTGACGATTTTTAAAAGGACAAGGTTAAAAGACTTAAATTGACATAGATTTGATAATTTCTTAACAAAATGACAAATTTTTATGTTTCTTGACAATCGATGATTGTTTATTTAAAAAACAAGATTGATAAAAATAGGGATGATAAAATTTGAAATATGCTCGTGCCTTAATCCGAGCCTAAAGGGGTTAACACATGTTTATAGACTTCATAGGGTGACTATCCGTCTTTTTGATTTTATTTCGGATTAATTTGAAGGTTCTAGAGGTTGATGGGGTACTATTGGAGAGGAACATCGATGAGGATTCATATAAAAATTATTTCAAAAATCCAAAAACTACTTTCTAGGAGGAAATAATTGTTGAAGTTAGGTTTAATTTAGCATTGTGACATGAGTAAAATAAAGGCATGACAAACTTTGAAAAATTGTTTTGGACACATATGGAATAGTTAAATTGAAAATAATACCTTTTTAGAAAGGGAATTCCATGTAGTTTTTCAGGAAAAATATTCAAAAATTCTAGAAAATTCATTTGAGGGTTGAAATGCCCTAAATAGAATGTTAATTGCTAATTCTAGGGATTTTAGATAGCAAGTGTTCAAAAATTCATACCTTCCTCATCCAAAATCTGAGGTTAAATGAGATATCATTGGAAAGGTAATTCGATGCACTTTAAGGGAAAAATGCTGAAAATACCAAAAAATCATTTAGGATTTGAAAATGATTTTTCAAGTCAAGGTTTCAATGTTGTTAGTGCTGAAATAGGGGAATTTTTGGTTTTTAGATTTTCTAGAGCTAGACTTAGGTTACAAACATTAGGATGTTCATGACAAGAAAAGATCAATGACAGTGGCTTCACAAGCTCATTTGCATAATCCCAGAATAGTTTAAGATGATGAAATAGGCCATTAACCATGTCATAAGCAAGAGATATTAGACAAAATATCAAGACACAAACAACTTGAGAAAAATTAACAGTCATATTTGGTTTTTGAAAATCAAAATATTTGGCTTTATTCAACCTTAAATCCAAATATGAAAAACTTGATTTTTTTTCTCTAAGATTAGAAGGCTAATTGATAGAGAACATTAAATCCATATTAATCTATATTTATTAAAGGTAATATGGATTTAACTTGGGGGTTTTATAAAAACATATTTTTGACATGCATTAATTAAACATTTTGACAGACATTTAGTGAGCTAAAAATATGCCATTCATGACAATAGACATATAGTATGTTCAATCAATCAAATATTGCATTTAGACATGAAAAATATGTTAAGATGCAAAAAATCAACAAAAATATGCATGGACATGTTTGCTTCATGAATGACATAAAAAACCATTACATAGAAGGTGATATAGGCATATTTAAATAAGAAAATCATGCTGGAATTTTTAAAACAACATCAAAACATGATTTTAAGACAAACTAAGCACATAAACATGGTCATCATGAGAAAATCATATTAAGGGACCATCAAAGCATAAAAAATCCTAATATTACCATAACTAAGGCCACAATAATGCATAGATACCCTAAGATAAGGACGTGGCTTTCATAAAATGGCTCACAACGATAAGATGATGAATTAAAAAAAAAAGAAAATAATAAAGAAAAGTTAGAAAGCATACCAATAAGCTTCAAAACCTTGCCTTTGTTGTTAAGCAAAAAACTTTTCACACTTTTAGCTCACTTTCTTTCCTTTTTTTGCTATATATTAGCAAGAAAGAATTGTCAAGAATGAGCTTGAGGGTTATGTTATCAATGGACGGGGTTTTGGAAAGTAAAGACAAGTGAAATGGAAGGTTTTAATAGGGTTTTTGGTGGGTGCTTGAAGGAGCTACGGGAATAGAAGATTTTTGGCTAAGGAGAGCATGTGGAAAATGGTGTATTCATTCTTTGGATGAGCTTAAATGTTCATTATATAGCAAGACATTTCAGCCATAAGAAACCTGGGGTGTTTAGGACATTTTGCATATACAATTTGATGAGTCATTGTACCATGGGTTTAGCTTTCAACATTTTGTTTGTTGCTATACTATTCTTGCAGCCAAAGAATGTCAAGCATGCACTGAGCAACTAAGGTCTAGCTTGGGCTGAGTAACTGAGTAATTTCTTGATTACCTTTCATCAATCCAAATTATAACAGGAAGTTTCATTGTTTTCTAGCTTAATGGACCCTTAAAAAATGTGTTAATCCAACCCCAAGGCCCAAGATAAATTTAATAAAGCTTGGTCTGAAATTAGATGGTTTTTGGAACCAAAATAATGGCCAAATTTGTGTTTTTGAAACAACACAGCACAAGGAGAAAATGGCAAAAATCTATACAATAATGATTGCATTGATACATGTGGCTGTTTTCTAGTGAATGTATCGATGCATATAGGCATTATTTCAATACATCAACAAAAAGCCTAAATTTATCAATACATTTAGCAAATGTATCGATACATTTGAAAATATATCGATACATTTACTAATATATCGATATATTTTGGTTTAAAAATGTGATTTAAGCTGTTGTTAGGCATCGTATTGATATAATACTCAAATGTACTGATAAAATTTATGAGAAATGTGTATTTTTCTTAACTTTGGCTCTCCAAACACCTTACCTCAGTCATGAATAATGAGAAATGGATCCATGCTCGTTCAATTGGCTTCAATGATGCCTTAAATGATGACTTTTAATGCATTAGATGTTGGCTTGGACAAAATGGAATGTCTATAGTTAGAAAATCTTGACTAAAAGTATTATTTTAGCTTATTTACTCTTTCAAGGTTTATTTTATTCATCTTCATTTATTTGTGGATCACTCTTCAAAGACTCATGAGCTCTCTTAGTAGTCTTATTTTCTTATATTTCTTTGTACAGAAATGCATCTTTAAAGAATAAAGGATTCGTTGATTCAATTATAACATTGACACGAATGCTAGGAATGCTTGATTTATAGACAAGAAATCGATAAGCTATGTTATTGTTTGCTTATCCAATGAATACATAGTCAATAGTCTTAGGGTCGATTTTGACCTTTTTAGGCATAAGAACTGCTAGCTTATCATGACACTCTCGCACTTTAATGTATTTCTTATGGGGTATTTTGTTTAATATGTAATTGGCCAATAAAATAGCCTTTCTCCAAGTTCTAAGGTAACCTCAAACTTATAAGCAAAGTATTCATCATGTATTTCAACTTTAGTTTTTGCGTTTTGTAATACCTTTTTATTGAACTGAATAAGGAATAGTAGTTTTTTGTATTACTCCATGTTCTAAATAGACTCCATTAAATAATAAATCATTTTTCCACTTGTATCACTCTTTACTTCTTTAATCTTGTTGCTTAATTAATTTTCAACCTTGCTTTTAAAGAGCGTGAAAGTTTTTGAGGCCTCGTCTGTATTTCTCAACAACTAAACATAAAAATTTATTGTGCAATCATCGATATAGTAATGAAATACTTTTTACTGCCTCTAGTTTCCATAAACTTTACATCAAAATATCTAAGTGAATTAAGTCTAGACTTCGCTTTGTCTTTTTATCGAATAGAAATGAGTCTTAGCAAATTTAAATTCTGCACAAGTTTCACATTTGTAATTTTTATCAATCTGAAAATTTGAAAGTAAATCAAAAATACAAAATTTTTAAAAGATCTTTTAATTTATGGAACCTAATCTATCATACCATAGATTAAAAGACTCAAGCAGATAAGTAGAAGATTTTTTTATGTTCTTATTTTTTGATACAACAGCCATAGTATTAAGCTTAAAAACCTATTACATAAATACTCACCCCCATATACATTTTGCATTTTGAGAGTGCAAACTTGTCAAACTCAAAAACCAACCAAAATCCATTTTTGCTCAACAATGAGCTAGATACTAAATTCTTACAGATTTTAAGAGCATAAACCATATTGTTTAACGTTAGTTCTTACTCAGATGTCATCTTGGTCACCACATTTCTATGGCCCTAGACCTCACAGGCTAAAAAGATTCCTATAAATAATTATTTATCTTAAGCAACTTCTTTGTATTGATAAAATTTGTTTTATTAGAACAAACATGATAAGTGGCATTGGTATCAACCAATCAAGTCTCAGGTTTTTAATCATAATCAATTTAGTCACAACAATGATTAGCTCAATCTCATTATGATAAACTATGTTGGCATGTTGGCTTGTGCTTTTCATTTCTTGTTCTTATTTTTGTTTTGATAATAGTTTTTGGCATGGTGTTTGAGATTTTTACAAACAAAACAAGTTTTAGTGAACATTTTGACCCCAACTTCCTTGTTGCTTAGGAAAAACTCAAACCAACATGTTTCCTCTTGGTGGTTTTGTATAAATTTTCCATGAAATTTCCTTGGCTTCCAAGTTCAAGGTTGAAATTGGTTTTTCTCCATTTACAGATTGCATAAAGTAGCTTGGTCCACCACTTTTGCTGCTACAGCCAATTGTCGCAACGTGCCTTAGGGTGGATCCTCATAGATATATGGGTGCATATGACTTAAAATATTTTTTTGACCTAGAAATGTCTTTTTGATCAAGACTTTTCTTCTACGACGTGATAAGAATGAGAAAGTACGGATTTTCGACTTATGATATAGTGAAGGGGACTATAAGATGAATCATTCATCTTATTGGTCTCGATGACCATCATGAAATCGCCAACACTCAGAGTCACCGCCGATCATTTTGGGCTAGGTATGATCGGATGCGTATTGAAACCTATGTCTTGAGTTATAAAACTCGAAACATCAATTACGTGGTCTATATAGTACAAAAATTTTCCATTTAGGTTTGAAAGTTAGTTACGCATGATGAGGCATGAACCTCTTCACAACGCCTGAAATCGGTACCTTTTAGCTATGTCTTTTCTAGGTTTTGATTTTTTTGACCTTGACTCTTCATTGTTTTGATATAACCTCTTTTTAATGTATGGATTTTTATAGAAATACAAATCTAGGTTTTGATCAAAAGATTTAATCTCGTATATGCCTCAGAGAAATGGGAAATATAGATCAATAAAAATGACCTCTGGATTTTACTTTAAAAATTGAAATATTCCACTTTGGGCACTGGAGAGATGCCCATGTGGAATATTACCTTTAGTTTTACTTGAAACGTTTGGAAAACATGAATGCAAATAATCATCATAAAGAAATTACGTTAGTAAGGCAACAAATGAAGCAACATAACATGGATCATTCAATGTAATGATAAAGAAAATGGATGGACTATTGGAATTTATCTCGCAATTGGCATCGATTATTTATGAATAACCAAATTGACAAGTTTTGAGATGCATCTGGGTTTTTTGATTAAACGAGGTTTGTTTGACACATTCATGGAAGTCCAAGAAGGAAAAAATTTTAATTGTAATTAAAAAACAAGATTGGAGTATCCCTCAGAAAGATAGGGTTGAAGTATCCCTATGGATGACAAATAATTTTGACAAGGGAAGGTTTTTAAATCTTGTCAATTTTGAAAAAAAGGGTTGGAGTATCCCCTCAGAAGGTTAGTGTTGGAGTATCCCTATGGATGACAAATAATTTTGACAAAGGAAGATTTTTAAATCTTGACAATTTTCAAAAGTGGGGTTGGAGTATTCCCTCGAAAGGTCGAGGTTCGAGTATCCCTAAAAGTGACATGTTTGACATTCTTTAGAGAAGTCAAATTGGAAAAATTAAGTTGACAAAACTTTGCGATTTAGAAAATGAGTGAGCATTTTGACGACTTTTGGCAAAAAAAGTTATTATGAATGGGAAGGTGAAGATGTAAAATATGTTCATGCCTTGATACGAGCCTATAGAGGTTAAAGCATGATCTCGAGGCTGATCGGGGTGATATGGTGACATTCAAATATCTTGAGATAAAGCTTAGGATAACAGTTCAATTTTGACCATAACTGAAAATAGGGGACAATATCGCACTATCCCTTAAACAATTATTAACCTATCAAAACTTAAATAACATATATAATATCTTAAGTACAGTTATGAAAAATACACAAGATGAATGTTGAAATATTTTCAAAGTATGGTGGAAGAATAATGATTAATTAATGTGAATTAACATGCTAAATAATAGGTTTGGATAAGTTTCAAGATAAAAGAAATCAATTGAAGATGTGTATATATAAATGATTTTGATTCTATGTAAAATTACTTATAAGCATTCGAGTGTCCTCTTTGAACATTAGATGCTCTAGTGTAAAAGCTTAACATAAAGTTTATAATGAATAGAGTTTGTTTTGAATTAGAAGATACCTATTGAAAAGGTGATCTTTTTGTAAAAGGTTGTTAATGGAACTTGGTGAAATCCAAAAGATTAGTACTTATTGAAAAATAAAAAATTGCTTGCATCAACCAATGCAAAAGAAGAATCATAACTCTGAATTAAATCTCTATATAAAGAGATGTCATAACCATAGCAAGGTACATTACAAGAAAATTAAGTTGCAGACATTCTTTCCTCCTATTATCGTACTAAAGCAAGTCTCTTTAAACTTTGTTTGCTATAGAAAGCATAATATAAGAAAGATATTTTTGCCACTGTCATGAAAGTGTTTAGTGGGTTGTTTTTGTAGTGTAAATCAAATATAGGCTTCATTGTATCTTAAGGATATTTTGGCACACGCATATTAGATATTTGTTATTGGTATGGTGAAATAAGCCTAAAGGAAAGTGATATTTTGCAATATAGCTTGAAACCATTTCCTTTATTTATTCTTTTGAACCTAAACATCTTTAATCCATCATTCATTTTGTATAACAACGAATATAGAATTCTTTCCTTTTTTCTTTTTTCTTTTCCTCTTTCTTTTCTCTTTTCTTTCTTTCTTTGTTTTTCATAAATATAATAATGAAAATAAATAAAAGCTTG
>JAQSVH010036681.1:0-10235 GCA_029448705.1 Adansonia digitata | reverse complement strand
ATAAAAATATTATATATAAAATAAATATAATATAAATATATAAATATGTTAAAAATTATAAAATAAATAAGTAATATGTTTAGATTCATATAAATATATATTAATTTAAAAGAAAAGATTCATTTATGTTTATGTTAAAATTAAATTAATTTTATATATTTTAATAATTTTTATGTTATTTATATTTTTTAATTTGATAATTAGATTTTATCGTCTATTCAATTTTAGTTTTTAGATAAATAAAAATGTTTAAATATTTATATAATATAAAAAAATTTTAATAATTAAATATATATTAAAAATATTAATATTTTTAATCTATATGATTATACTATCGAATAGTTTTAAAATTTTATATGTATAATAAATATAATTATATTATTTAATTTAATAATTAATTTTTTAATATATTAATCATATATAAAATAAAATCTCTCTGTTTAATTTAAATTAAAATTAAAAAAAAAAGTTACTACAACGGTACAGGACAAATAGTGAAAGAAGCAGCACTTTTCTATACAAGCCACTTTTGACGGTATTCGCTGGAACTTACCACTTGAACCGGGGAATATATTTTTGAAGTCAATCCCTACGCATTGTTGCTTGAAAGAATAAAAAGAAGAAAATATTTTCCACATTAGAAATAGGGTTCTTAGGCTGTGCCATCAGTTCAATATTTCGAGTTCAACTGGCTTATTTTAGGGACGTTCATTATGTTTATTATTCAATTTTATTTTGAATTAATTAATTAAAATTTAATTTAATTTTAAATAATTAAAAAAAAATTAATTGTACTATAAAAAAATTTAAAAATTTTTTGTTATCGATAAAATTACTTGAAATTTATATAAAATATAATATTTTAAAAATATTTTAAGTTTTATGTTATTAAAGTTTTTATTATTTAATATTTAATACTTTTATATTTATTTAAATTATAAAATATTAATATTTTAATATTTTAAATATAAACAATTAAAATTTAATTAATTTAAATAAAATTAATTAACATAATTTTGATTTAATAAAAATAACTTTTTTAATTCGGTTCAATTTTAAAAAATAAAAAATTTATTACAGTTGTGGCCAAATGCCATTGTAGACGTCATATTCAACGACCCCTTCCACAAAAATACAGATTGAACGGCTCTCGGATACAGTTTTGGTTTTTCCAGAATCAGAAACTGGAATAACGGGAGCTTCTGTCACTTTCTAACTTGTTTTTAACTACAAGATGAAGAAGCAAAAAAGTGAATGTGGTAATAAAAAGAAGAGCACTATCAAGCTGAAACTCATGAATCCAAATTCTAATTGACATGCAAGGAAAATGTTTGATTCAATTGGTGACTGTCATACACTCTCCTCTGCGGTCTGCATGTTCCAAGAAACATCAGTATCGCCACCATTTTTATGGAAGATAATGCAATGAACTCTTATCACCTTCCGAGTTATCTCAAAGTGTGGAAAATTACAAGAGAAACCGATGGATGGATTGTGGAACTGATGAAGCACTAAAATAATTTGAAGCAACAATAATCGAACAGATGAGATTCTCAAAGCCTGGATGCTATTTTTAAAGGTGATTGCATCCTAAATTTGATACCTTTATGAATGATAGATGCTCTTAGAGTCCTGACCCAAAAAAGAAAGAGAAAAGAAAGGCACCCGGAAAACCCCCTTTTTTGAATCAGATGTCTCGGGGCCTCCTTCAACTTCTGTGGAGTTCCACTGGTCGTTGCAGTCAAACTCGCTTTGAAATTGGAACTTTCAAACAATCTATTTTTGTTTCCTGGTAACGTGCGTTCCAGAAAGAGATCAGCTAACAACCAAACATGAATATGAACAACAATGAGCCGGTTGTTGGCAGGATTCGAAGCTTGAACTTAATATACAGAAGAAAAAACCTGAAGCAGAAAAAGAAAGAAGCGCTTTCTAAAAATATAATATATGAGTTGGTTTTTGATGAATTTTCAGTAAAGTTTTTAATCTCACAACAAATTTATCTTATCCCTTTTTTTAATTAGTTGTTTTTTTGAATATACCTAAATATATGCTTCACCTCTGGTCCACAAACGGATTAGATAAATACGGGTTTAGTTAAATGTGGCAAAGTCTCGGGATTGAGGGCACGATCGTGGTTGAAGCAAGGTGGCATTGACAGCGAGCGACCACGACGACGACGACCACCATCACCGAAACGCTAACAGCTGGAGGCCTTGGAAAGCAACGGCTGTTCTCGTTTTTTTGACATGGCTGTTGTTTCCATTACCTGGGTCTCAGCTTTTAGAATCGGACTCTCTCTCCTTCTCTTGGCCGCCATTGCCACCGCCCTCGTTTCCCTCCCCATAGAAAAGGCATTTTTTTTTTCTTCTATAATCGGATTTTTTTAATTATATTTTGCCTGTTATACCGATACCCTTGCTTTGTTTTTAACTTGACGATCAATGGCGCAGGATCGTGTACTGGTGGAAAAATAAGCCCATAATTAATTGAATTAAAATTTTAGTTATACAAGAAATTGTCAATAAAATAAGATTTCTTATAAAATAAAGGGGTATTTAAATTTCCTTTTTCATATTTGCATCCCTGTAGCTCTGTTAATGAAAGAATTGATGCTGGCAGATTTTGAGGGGTTTCTTGCTCTGGGTAAAGGAGGATCTTGGGCCATGGGGTCCAGTTGTGCTGTAAGTTAGTACTATGCTATTCATGGTGGTTTTCAATTTTACTTGGTTAAGGGTGTAAATTATTGATTTTCTCCTCATCTATTCTTCATTCTGACCCTCTTCAATTGTTGTAGCATGAACAATTTAGTGAACATTTAACTTTTCAATCAGCATGTTTTGCCTTTTAAAAGTCCAGCATGAATAAATAGATGATCCTGGTTCTACAAGAATCGCAATGAACTACTCAGATTACTTACTCCAATGCAGTCACATCTCATATGCTCATTTTTTTTTTTTTTTGAAGTTGAATCAACTTCATCTGTGTACGGTCAAAACTAATATTTCTTGGCATTGCAGGGCCTTTGCTTACATTCCTCTCACGGTCCTTGCTGTTCCTGCTTCAGTTCTCACCGTGGGTTCACATTACATTCAGATTATAATATAATTATGTTGTTGAGTTTGAAACCACATTCAGTTGTTCCAGTAGCTGAAATACTAACATATGGTTTCGTAAGGAGACAAATGTGTTTTTACTTTTTTCATTTTGCAGCTTGGGGGAGGTTATCTGTTTGGGTTGCCTGTGGGATTTATTGCTGATTCAATTGGTGCTACAATAGGTGCTACCTTTGCTTTCATTCTTGGCCGAACTGTGAGTCTTGCAGCTGGGATGTCATGTGTATGAGGACCTATATATATACATATACATGTGCAATATGTTCTCGATAAGAGCCTGATTTGATCAAGTAGTCTTAGTTTCTTCTGGCAAGAGTAAGATCTAATGCCTTTCATTTGCTTTTCTGGCAGGTTGGAAGATCATGCGTAATCTCCAAGCTAAGTAATTATCCGCAGTTCCAGGTTGTTGCTATTGCAAGTGAGAGATCTGGTGTTAAGGCATGTATTTTGGGTCTTTTCTTAGCTTATTGTGCCTGCATGTAAAATCATATTTGGTGAATATGTTGCCTCCGCTTCTTGGTGTCAGTTTTATTTATTTTTTTATTTTCATAAAATATAGGCGAGAAGGCTATCATATTAACTACTTAAACAACAATGACAGATAGCGGCATTAACCTTAAATTAATGCTTAAAGATTTTCCAAATGGAATGAATTATATCGTGCAGTTGGTATTAATGTTAAGGAGGGAGCTCCGGATTTCCACTTAATTGCACTTGTTAGTAAAAGTAGATCATTTTTCATAATTTTTTCCTCAATGTTTGTAATATGTTTTCAATTTTATTTTATAAAATCTAATGTGTTTACTATTGAAATTTGAATTCAATGTCATTGCATCTAAGCTATTTTGAAGCTTCCAACATGTTTCAAAACATTGGATTCGTGAGTTACTGCAGTACTGTTTTAAAACTGTCGGTCTACATTTTTTTTAACGTGTTACTAAACTCTGCTGTAAAATTGTTGACTTTATTTTTTCGATCACTTAACCAACAGATAGTTTTGCTGCTTCGACTTGTTCCTTTATTGCCATCCAACATGTTGAATTACCTCCTT
The DNA here is from genome assembly GCA_029448705.1 of Adansonia digitata. NCBI lineage: Eukaryota > Viridiplantae > Streptophyta > Magnoliopsida > Malvales > Malvaceae > Adansonia > Adansonia digitata. The sequence continues at coordinate 6,068 of JAQSVH010036681.1, read as the reverse complement.
TCTGTGACTCCTGTTCGTCTGGGGGAGTATGTTTTGGCAACTTGGTTGGGAATGATGGTATTTACTCCTATAACCATCTTCCGTGTTATTTATTGGAGACATTCATGGAATGCACTGGTTTTATACATACATGCAAACATATATATATATGTATATAAATGTAATTTTAATGAGAATTCCTTGCATTAAGCTATTTGTTAAGCAAACATGTTACCATTGTTGCTACCCTTGCTTTGAGATTTCCTTTTATATTGTTCTTTTTTGGTTGAGCATAGTTTAAGTTGTTAAGCTTCCTCTTTGTTTCTTATTACAGCCTTCCACATTCGGAGTGGTCTATGTAGGAACAACTCTAAAGGATCTTTCAGATGTCACACATGGATGGGATAAGGTTTCCACAGCCCATCAGGTAAGTGTTATGCCCCCCCCCCTTTGCCTTTTTTTTTTTTTTTCAAATTTTTAAGTTGATAATTGATCCTTAACTTGCCTTTACTTACTAACTATGCTTCACAGTGTTATACATTTCTATCGAATTGTATTGTTGATTGGCAGTCATCCTGTTTTCCATAAATAATATATATATATATATATTGGCATAAATCGATTTCTGATTCTTCCTAGGATATTGCTTAGTTTCCTTATCTCATGCCTTGACCTTTGCCTACCAATACAGGTTCTTATGACAGTCGGCTTTGTTGTATCTGGTAAGATCCCATCACTTCTTATTTGTTAGGTCAACTGAGAATTACTATTAGATTGAATTTGATTAAATGAATTTAGCATCTTAATTTTATGGTACCCGGTCTTAAGTTGAACCGTATTTGCGTGACGCCAATGCAAGGACTCATCTTGCTTGACACATTTAAGGGCCCGCCAGGTTGGAAACACTCTGACCTGAGCACTAAAAGCTTAAAAACAGGTCCATGTTTTACCGAAATGCAGCCAATGTCTAGACCAAGTCTTGATCTTGGGTCGAATCAACTAGTCTGTACTCGCTAGATCATAAGGTTTGTACTTGAGCAGGGGACCCGATAGCATGATCATCGACTCTGCGAAAAAGTACTCCCATATCGTATTGCCTTTTTGTTTTTTTTTTTTGTTAAGTAAAATTTATTGCTATCAAAATTTGTAACAAACCGACTGCCTTTTAGCCTAGGTAAGAAGTAGTTGTTTTTGAAATGATTTTTGCTTGGTTTTTTCTTCTTTGTTTCACAGTGATTCTGATAGTTTGCATCACTAAAGTTGCCAAGGCTGCTTTGGACAAAGCACTGGCTGAGAGTGCTAAACTCGAGAGAATCTTAGCCCCATCTATGCTTCCCATTGTGGGAGATTCTTCTTCCCTGGATCTTCGAAAACCTCTTCTAATTAGGGTAGACTCGTCCAGGGAGCAAAATGAGAGACAGATTCTTGTTTAATGTGTAGATTCTTTTCTCACTTCTGTTACTTAATCAATCAAATTAAAAAAAAAAGGCTAAAAAATGAAAGAGACAAAGGCTTTCAAGAGGATGAAACCCTTTTTCTATAACCCCCCATTTCCCCTTTGATTGTATAGAACACATGCCCAGTACAGTATGGACCATGGACTTAAATTGTGGTCGTTGGCATGTTTTTAGTCACGCCATGTTCATTGCAGTTGTATATATACTGAATACTACACGATAAATTACGATAAATATTGATAAAAAAAATTAAATTATAAAAATAATGACTATAACATAATGTTACAAACCGCAATTTAATTCTTGGATCTATGTTACTCATAGCAAGCTGTCAACAAGTGCCTTAGGCATCTTGTAAAGGCCTTTGCATCTCTAGCAGAAGAGTTGCTGCTGACGGATTTATCTCTAGTAACTTTGCCCATGATCTCTTCGAAAGGTTCATTTATCATCTGTTTCGTGAAGAACATAGTGACCATGCAAATTTTACTCCAATTCAAAAAAAAAAAAAATTCCAACATTCGTTTTAATAACTATCTCGTATAGTAAGGGTCGGATTAAGACCTCAAGAACAGCCAACGGATTGCAAGTTGGTTCACTTCCCGATCTGCTTGTACTTCATTCCTACACAAATAGAATTTCCACTTGAATATTGCGCTACTAGTATATATTGTATGCTACTAGCAAGAAGCTCGGGCTTCGCCTCCGAAAGTAATAATGTTTTTACATTTATAATTAATTTTATATAAAAAATACACAATATTATTGATTTGAAATAAACCCCTAATAGATCAAATAAAATACAAAAGCAAATAATAAACTATTGATAGATTTCTAAAATGCACTTGTTTGAGCACAAGGCACTTAACCATAAATTGTGGCTTTCCAAGGTACCAAACTTATCATAGGTGTGTATCCGTTGTTGCATGTTCCTATATTTTTACAAAAAGCTTTGGTTATGAAAATGGTTTTGAAAAATTAATCTTAAAACTTACGGTGATGTAAAATAGTAACCAACCATACTGGCTTTGGTTCATCTGAGAAGAGAGATATTCATGCTAATGTTCTGCTTCGTTTCGAAAAGGTTTGACAGTAAATTTAAGGGTTGACAGAAGGTAATTAGCTTCTTTTAGCTATGAATGTTTCTTGAATGTCAAATTTCAACTAGACGATTACTATACGGAGGAATATTTTGATGATATTTTGATTTTAAAGCAAGAAGTACCACAATTATCTCAATAGTTTTTTAACTACTAATGCTTGTATATAATTCAATAATGTTGTAGAATTTCGTTTTTTCAACTATGATCCTTTTGCCCTTGTTCTTGAGCTTTTGAAAAGAGAACAAGTCTACTTTTTATTTTCTTAAAATTTTCTCTCTTCTTTCTCTCTTACTAAAGTCTTTCAACCTCTTTTGTTTTTTAGCTTTGTAGGCCAGTTTTAAAGAAACCCAGTTTCCAGCGACCGACCACCAACCATGTCGACCGCTAGTAACCGTCAATAACCACCACAAGCTGATATCATTTTTCTCCAATTTTAGTTAGAGAAATCTTGATTTCCTCCCTAATTACCTAGCTTGTTTTGCAAAAAAACAACGGTGCAATCCTAGATTTACAAATTTAACCCACCACAAGCTGCGAACGTTTCTTCTCCAATTTTCGTTAGACAAAATCTTGATTTCCTCTTAATTCTAATTACCTAGCTTGTTTGCAGAAAAACATCAGTGCAATCCTAGATTTACAAATTTAACCCACCACAAGCTGACAACGTTTCTTCTCCAATTTTCGTTAGAGAAATCTTGATTTCCTCTTATTTCTAATTACCTAGCTAGTTTTCCAGAAAAACATCAGTGCAATCCTAGATTCACAAATTTAACCCGCGAAAACAGCCGAATGTTCTCGCCCTTTGTCATCGAGACACATCTCTATTTTCAAATATGTCCTTTCACTGCTTTCACTTCCTAAGATTTTTTTTTTTCTCACCAAATTTTACAAACCGAAATCATTTAAAACAACTAGAAATCTTATTTATTTTATTATTATTTTTGTAGTGTGTATGCATCGAGTCTTTTAAGTTGCTATTTAAAAAACAAAAAAAAGGGAAAAAAGATATGAAATCTTTTAAAATTTTTGTAAAAAAAATGGCAAATCTTTGTGAGGAAGATATCATATGCCCATTTTTTTCTTTTCAGATTAATTCACAATTTTTACTTTTTTTAAATATAAAATTATGACGTTGATTAATGTGCATTAATTATAATAGTTATTTTTGTAAAAAAATACAAACAATTTTTTTAAAAAAATGATCAAACCTTTTTTCTTCTTATACTCATTCACAATTTTTATTTAATTTTTGTTTTTTAATATAAAATGTGATGGTCTTTAATTTTTTCACGTCTTTCGACAGAACGGATCTTATGAGTGACAAGATAGAAGACTTGTTCTTTTTTTTAAAAATTTTATGCCCCTGTCTTTTCTTTTTATTTATACTAATAGGTCAAACCTTACCTCTACTTCAAGAAATGAAAACCTCAAGCAAATAAGATCCGCAATTATATGGCCGATAGTTATGTGGCATTTCCAAACACAGTGACCCCTTGCATGATATAAGAAAATAATTGACCATCGGCGTGATTCGGTTCAAGCGAAGGATCTTGATGTGATAGATCTGCGTAATGAAAAGGGAGTGAAACTGAAAACATGAGTTGGTTTCTTTTTTGAGTCAAGAGCAGGTCAAAGCAAAAAAAAAAAAAAAACTTGGATGCTCGAGAAATATATATATTTAAAAATTGAATTATTTATTTAAATTTAAAAATTTATTCAATATTTAAAAAGTTTCGATTAAAATATTTAGTTTGAAAAATAAATTTAGATAAAAAATTAAGTTTGACTAAAAATTGAGTCGAGTCTTGGGTACGTCTAACTTTCAAAGCTCGAGTTTAGCCTGACTCGACCTATTTTACTATTATATTATATATATTTATTTTATATTTTATGTATCATGTAATTTTTATCATATAAATAATATAAATAATATTATAGTATAAACTTTAAAAATTAAGTTAAAATATTTATATTTATAATCTTAATAAAAAATTATTAAATTAATAAATATTAAAATTTTTAAAAAATAAATTATAAAAAAATATAATATGAATAGATATAAATAAATTTAAATTATCTATTTATAAAATTAATAAATTTAAATAAAATTTAAAATTTATATTTTAAACTAAATCAAATTTAAATTAATATATTTAATAATAATATTATGCTAAATTTAAATCTAATTTAATTCGACCGATATGCAGATCTCATCGGGAAGAAGCTCAACACTTTTTCTTTCAGGGTCCTTCCCCACAATGGTTTGCGAAGCAGACGTGGGTTTCTTAAGCAAGCTACCGCTTCTCTTTTTATATAGTTGAAAATATTCCTCGTATTTTTTTTAAATATTTATATAATATTTATAAAAATATATATTAAAATATATTACGAAATATAATTTTTTTAATATATTAAAAATTATAAAAATATTTATATTAAATATATTTACGTATACATTCATTTCCAAATTCAAGTTATATAGTGTCATACTTTGGACAAATGAAAAAAAATCTAGGATCAAAAAGCTGTTTTTCTGCTGTGATATCATTGCCCGCATTAAACTATGTCCATTTTTTCCCTTTTTGACCGTAAGACAAGATCAACTAAGATAAGTGTAATTCACGCTCCCACAATTATACGTTTATAAGAATTTAAAATTTATCTTAATTAATTTAAATATTTAATTAAATTTTAATATTTATAATTATTTGTGATTTATAAATCTTCTTCGAAGTGTTTCTTGGCATTGGAAAAACACTGGTTGATGCCATCATGCCGCGTGAAAATTTTTGAAAAAATAAATACAAGTTGATAATTAACTTTAAAAACTACTAGTATCATGCCCGCTTTGCAAGGAGATTATATTTATTTTATAAATTAAATTATTATTAATTAAAAATTAAATTTTATTAATAAATATGTATTTAAAATTAAAATTAAATTTTAATTGATTTGAAGTTATCGAATAAATTTATTACTCTAAATACATTATTTAAAAATAAAATAATTAATAATTTTTTTAAATTTTTAAATTTTTATTAAGCGATATTTATTTATTTAAATTTGATATGGATTTTAAATCAACTCATAAGTTAAAGTATAGATTAATCATTTTAAATATATCATTTCAAAATAAAAATAAAATAATTATTAAAATAAATATTTTTAAATTTTTTTCGTTGGTCGGCTTAGAGTATCAATCTTAAACTTATCTTTAAGTTAACATGTGAATTAATCATTTTAAACAAACTTCTAAAATTAAAATAAAAATAATTAATAAAATAAAATTTTATTATTTTTTTAGCAGATTTAGTATATATTTTAAATTGATTTATGAGTCAATGTGCGGACCAACCCTCTAAATATGTCATTCAAAAATAAAATAAAAATAATTAATGTGATAAAAATTTTAAATTTTTTTATCAAAAGGGTAGGTTACGCATCTTAAATTGATGTATAACTTAATCTATAGATTAACAGTTTAAATACATAATCTAAAAATTAAATAAAAATATCAATTAATAAAATAATT
>JAQSVH010036649.1:0-10237 GCA_029448705.1 Adansonia digitata | reverse complement strand
AGTAAGATTTTCCCTTTATGGTCGATCTTCAAACTATTTGCTATTTTGGAAATTGTATCAACTCTACTGTTTTACTCATAGGGTATTCGCTTGGATGCAACGTGATCGAAGGTCTTAGTGAGCTTGGTGGTATTTGGCTAATGTCTTTGCCTTCATATTCTCAATTGATTTGCTTTGCTACTAGCTAAGAGTCAATATAAGCTTTTAGGTGGCTAGCCCTAAGGTTTTTAGCCAGCTTCATTCATACTATTAGTGCTTCATATTCTGTGACATTATTTAAAGTCATAAATTGTAAAAAAAACAATAGTGCCATTCATGGCCATTGCGATCAATAAGCAGGATGCTAGCATTCAATTTTTCTAGCCCAGATTACCCGTCAGCATAAAGTCCTCAAAGTTGTTTCTCGTTTTTAACTTGGCAATTAGGGATTTGGTTACTGAGGTTTTCCTCGTCATATTTAAGTGATGGGCTCTTTTCAATGATGTCTAAGGGTTCAATGGGTTGTGAGAAAGAGTATTTAGTAAGGAAGTCTGCGAATGCTCTTACCTTAATTATTCTTTTAAGGTAGCAAGTTAACCCAAATTCGCTTAACTCAATACTCTATCGGATCATCCTTCCAACCGAATCGACCTTCTGCAACGTATCTTTCATAGGTTTGTCTATAAGTACCATGATGGGATATGCTTGGAAGTATTGTCTTAGTCTTCTGGCAGCTACAACAAGTGCATAGACTAGCTTTTTGGTCTTTGTATAGTTGACTGCACCTACTTGGAGTGCCCTATTAACATAGTAGATAGTTCGCTAAGTTTTGTTTTCCTTTATTATGAGAGCAGCTACAACTGTTTCATTGGACATAGTATATGAATAAGTTTGAGCTAGGTTGAGGGCTCACCCACCAAAGATAATGGTTCAATTCATTAAATACTCTTTGATACTCTTTTATCCACTTATATTTGGTAGCTACTTTAAGCAACATGAAAAGAAAAAGGCATTTGTTGGCTAGCTTCTAACCAAAATGATTGAGTGTGACTCCTTCCATCAATTGTTGTACTTTTTTGTTCACTTAGGTGGCGTCATCTCCATTATAGCTTTTATTTTCTTCAGGTTTCCCTCAATTACTCTAGAGGACACCATGAAGCTTAAAAATTTCCTAACTATTACCTCGAATGTACACTTTTTCGGATTCAACTTCATATTATACCTTTATAGGATCCCAAAGGTTTCTTTTAGATCACCAATGTGTTACTCGATTGACATACTTTTTTCAAGTATGTTATTCACATAAACCTTCATGGACTGTTTAATATGATCTTTGAAGATTCTATTTACCAGTCACTGGTATATCTCGCATTTTTAACCTTGAAGGGCATAACCTTATAGTAGAAAATCCCTTCCTCCATGATAAAAAAAGTTTCAACTTTATCTCGTGGATTCATTCAAATCTAATTGTATCCGAGGAAATCATCCATGAAAAAACAGAACCAAAGTCCTACTAGGGTGTCGATGAGGGGATTTATTATTTGTAAAAGAAAGCTATCTTTGGGGCAAGCTTTATTGAAGCCGTTGAAGTCAACATATAACCTCCACTTTCTATTTTTTCTTTTCGCAATTACTACATTAACAACCCATTCTGGGTATACTACTTTTCTTGTGTATCTAGCAGATAAAAGCTTGTTGGTTTCTTCCCTGACCACTAAATCCTCTCTAGAGCAATTTTTTGCCTTTTTTGCTTTACTATTTAGTGCGTGGGTTGACATTTAATGTATGCATTATTATGTCTTTATCAATGCTAGGCATGTTTGCTGTCGACCAAGCAAAAGCATCTACATGGTATCATAGAAAATTTGTCAAGTCATTCTTGGCCTTTCATTCTAATGAACCTCCAATTATCATGAACAGGTCTAGATTTTGTGGGTATAATGATACCTTTATTGTTCCTTTAGATGGCTAAGGCTTTAAATAATGAAAGTCATCCCTACTGTCCAAGCTTTTGAGGGTCAAAGCACTCAAATTGGTTGCCACTATTATATTGTGTGACAATTAACTCTCTGCCAAAGCTTCCATATCTTCATCGATGGTGTTGCCATTTTTCCTGATCATTTCTATGGATATCAAATGGCAATGCTAGTAGTTATTTGGTTCTCACTCCAGTTATTATTGGGAATTTAACTGTTAGGTAATACATGACAATAATTAGTTTTGCTTTCTTCATAGTAGGTTGCCCGAGAATAACATTATACGTCGATAGTTGGTTGACCACCAAAAAGTCCACCATTATCGTGATTGTGTGCTCCATATCACTAAAGTGACAGGTAAGGTGATGGAGCCTTTTATTAGTAGGGCTGGCTGGCAAACCTATATATTGGTAATGACGGGCGTAGATTGCCACCATTATACCACATTTTTTGAAATATGCTCCACTAAAAGATCTCTATTGCGTTGCTATTGTTAATCAAAGTTCTATTTATGAGATAGTTCCTACAATGGCAGACACAACTATTAGGTAGTTTACATTATTTGTAATCAATATATCATTTTTGTCACTAAAAGTCACTTTTCAACTGTCTTGTTTGACCCTTTTAAAGCATGTATCAACTGCCACAACATATCATAGGTGTGACTTTCTCTTGGACTTACTGCATGCCTAACTTTTATTACCTTCAATAATTACATTAATTATGCCCATGACTAGTGTTTTCCTATAGCTTTTTCTTAACGATGGTTAAGTTGTTGAGATGGTTCCTCATTGTTTTTCTTGACAAATTGCTTGATTTCTTCATTCTGAATCAATGCTTCAGTGATACACCCAATCGTTACATGGCCAATGTCATCATGGAACTCACAATGTTGCCATGGGTTCTGTGGCTTTTGTCTACTTTCATAAGCAATGGTTTTTCTACCAAATCGTGTCTTATGATGGCATGTGGGATCTGCATCCTGCTAGCATTAAATTCATATTTGTTATATGATAAGGCCCAGTCCCTCTTTCTACTTGTTTGTATTTGGTTTATTATGGATCTAGGTCTATTATCCTAAAGGCTATCTTTTTTAAAAAAATCGTTCTCTCTTTTTATGGTTCACCCAAAACAATTTCCTTGCTATTCTCAATCGGGACGTTCAAATTTATGATTCACAACTTCAGTGTCCTTCATGTCAGCATATTTTTATGCTTTCTCATAAAGTTGTTATAACTTCACTAGCTAGGCATCTGTTAAGGCATACTTCAGGTGCTTATGGTGCACCCTGAAATGAATGTTTGGATGGCCTATTCGTTGTTCAAGTCCTTGACCTCAAGTGTAGCTGCATTGAAGCATTTGACATATTCTTGGAATATTTCATTAGCGTTTTATTTGATAGCCATCAAGCTGGTTACCGTTCTAGTTGCCATTCTGCAGCTGTCAAAATGAGCCGGGAACTATCTACCAAATTAGCCAAAGTTTACAATAAATCCTAGCTTTATTGAATACCACCAAGTTCGAGCAAGTTCGCGAGGAGTCATGGGGAATAACCTGTATTGAATACCACCAATTAGTTAAAGTTTATAATAGATCCTATCAAATTAGGTGAAGTTTACAATAAATTCTAGCTTTAGGGAATACTACCAAGTTCAAGTAGGTTCGCGAGGAGCCGTTGGGAATATTCTACATTAAATGGCATCAGAGACATCTCGAAGATTGTGAATTGCCTAAAAATGATTTAAATGATCTGCTAGATCTACTATACCATCATATATGTCTAGTAAGAGCTTGATTTTTTTAAGGACTAGTATTTGTTGGACGATTAAGGACAATGGGTTGTGCATGGCATCTAGCAATTCCCAATCATCTTTGGTTGTTTCAAGTTTTTAATCTCTTGCCGGGGGGCTGCCACTTAGTCAGCCAAAAGAGGATCTTGTACAAGTCGATCAACCTCTTCTTGCCTCCTTGGTTGATTACTGTCAGGAGTCGAATAAAAACTTTCTTAGATTTCACCACCCTCATAGTTTGTCTGTTTGTTCCTCATGATTAAGTTTTGGTTCTTGGTGCTTAGGTTATGGTTTCTAATGTTACAACTACTCAGCAGCTGGTTTTGGCAATCTGTTTGTGCTTGTAAAAGCTAGTTAATATGCTATTATTACTGCTATATGATGGCCTATTGGGTTGCCATATCTTATTGGTATTGCTGTTGGATGAGGACCTTCGGGCTGCCATTTAATTTGTCTGTGCCTGGAATTAGGCAAGATAATGACCCTGTAAGCTGACCTAAGGTAAAGTAGGCATCACAAGATATTAAGATAGTAGTATGCTTGTTACAACTAGATTTGTCAACTCAATATTTGGTGGGTTGATAGGAGTTATGTTTGGGACATTTGCTCTGACAATGGTAACACTTGGAGATGATAGACTTCTAAGGATATGGATAGTTATATCAGATGCAACAAGTTTTTGTTATGGTGATAGCAAAAAGGATGCTAGGAGATTCTAAAAGTAATTTGATGATTGAGGCTAGGCTTTGGTTGTGAAAAGTGTTTGAAAATAGGGAAGGGAATATGGAAACATAAGCAGGACAGGCACTATTGACCCAGCTATAGAGAGAAGTCCTAAGGTCAATGTGAAACTAGGTGTTATGGGGTTAGTAAAGAGATTCGATAAACAGTTAACTTGTTGTAAAAATGGATTAGGTGGAAGGAGCAGACGCAGTTGTTCAGGATGCCATAGTTTTTCTTGCGTTGGATAAGGGTTACTGAAGTTCCAAACTTGGGAGCATTCGTTCCCATAGATGGCGCCAATTATTGATGCAACAATTTGGGCGAAAGGATTAAAGGTTGTATATTAGAGCTGTTGTAAAAGAACCTGCAAGACAATAAAGGTGAGAGAGCATTAGATTAGGAACTTCAAGGTACACTCTGATGCTTAAGAGCACAAAAAAGGTTATGAATGAGGAATAAGGAAAGAATGAAGTAATCAGTGTATGTCTTACCTCAAGTATATTGCTGTTACCTCTATACAGAAGCCTTGGTAGAAGTTTTACTTTATTTGGAACTCTATGAGGGTAGAGATTTGATGAAAATCAAACTTATCTAGTATCGTAGAGATTAAAGTTATCAAACCATCCTCTAACGCTTATCTCTTAAAGTGGATTACTCTTAATGATATAAGCGATGAGGGGATATAAAATTCCCCTTTCATTTTGTCTATTAATCTTTTAGTTTTCATGTTTTTTGTCTTGTGATCGTTAGGGATTACCTTGGTCACAAATAATTATGTTAATAAGTATGGTAATAAGTGGGTAAACAAAAGGTTTGATTGTTTCCCCAACACACGTAGTGCACTTGCATTGTATTAGATTCGTATCAAACTCCACAGTGGGATTAGGGTCCCAAATACTAAGAGGCAGTGAGTTATCCACCTTCATGAGTAACCCTCCACATAGGCAGAGTAAGAACTTCTGGGTTGTAAATTACCTATGTCTCTCATAAGTAACTCTTCATATCTGTATAAGGAAATACATCTACAGGATCGAACCTGATCTTCCAAGCTTGCGATGGGCCAAGGATCAAGGTGTTTCGACTATCCTTACCGGACATATGAGCAATTTAAATACTAATTTAGATGTTAAATCAAACCTCATATAGTGAACCCTATGAGCTAAACCATTAAAACATACCGAAATGCTACTAGAATAACTTAAGAATAAGAACACTCGAGGAAACACTTCTTACCTTTACTCTTATATACCATAGTTATATAGGTGATAGTGACTGAACATTGTCGCCAACGTTTGTCATTTCAATGTTAAGACATATCATTATGCCATTTGATTACTGGTTGACCTTTGTCGAGAGTTAAGTGATGACAAATGAATGTTGTCACTCGTAAAACAACCATGTCACCCTAAAGAAAGTCATATCTAACTCAAATAAGTCTTTATGCTATCCAGGTGATGGCTTAATGAATACTCACTTTTTAGGTGGTGATAAACTAACATTACTACCTAGTTAGTGGTTTTGTCCCTAAAAGGTATCATGCCGTCTCATAAAGGCAAAACTTCACGAGAATAATCCACTATGCGATCCGATCGATAGCTTAATACATGTCTAGGCGTTGGCATATAAACACTATGATATAGGTCGTCAATTCACCTTATAAGGTACTATATCACCTTGATAAGGGCAATTTTCACTAGGACACATCATTATGCTATCTGTGTATACTTAGCTCATCATGATAATTGCAATTGTCATGTCCACCCCTAGGCATTGTAATGCCTATTGTTGAGGTAATTTTTGTGATTTATTATTTCCATTCATTTATTCGTTATTCATGTCTATATTATTTTATATGGTCACAAACCTAGTTCCCTCTTTTTTATTGTTGCATCATATCATCATAATTGTCATTAAAGGATAATCAATCAAAGGTCCAATGTTCAATAAAGGATTCTATCATCAAGCAATAGTCGGCATTGGTTTTCTAGTCTTTTGAGAAAGTTAAAGAATAAAGATGTCCTTAGAGCCACTTATCTCTCTTGTGTTTGCATAACTAACTCAATCCTTTTGCTGCTTTATTCATGTATCCATATCAAAAATCATTTACTACCATGATTCCATACTTATCATCATCTCATATGAGTAAATATTAATAAGCACAAATAAAAGCCTAATATAGGAATGGTCATAAAAGTGTTAACAGATTTTGAATTAAACAAGAAACATGAAACTACTTATTTCACACTACTACAATACTTATCGCCATAAACAGATCATGGAGAATGATCTCAAGCACATATTGAATGACTTGAGTTGATGTACAAGGAATCTTAAGACCAAAAGCTTTGTCTACAAAATGAAATGCAAGTTTAAATCATAAAACTCATGGAGCTAATGATGGCCTCAATTAAAGAAAAGGCAGAAACCGATATAATGGATATCAGAAAGTAGCCAATTAATCGAAAAAATTGCCCCATCAATAGTACTAAAGCTACGTAAGAAAGGACTTATCAAAAGCACCCACCTTACAAGGTACCTACCCCGCTGATACCACTAGAGATTTATTTAAACCCTATGGTGATAAATCGGTTCATCCCTAGACTTCAAAGGGTGAATATAGGATTCTCTAAACCAATACCATAACTCTTGATCAAGATGAGCAAGGGAAAACGAATGGTTAAAAGTTTGCAATGTCTAGCAAGCATCAGGTTTTTGAGAAGTGCCTCAAAACCATCGAAAGAAGCAAAAAATTGAGAGCCACTGATGCAGAATCTTTATCTTTGGTATCCAATCTTGCCATTACCCTAAAGTTCAAGATAACATATTTCAAAAAGTTCAATGGAACTATTGATCTTACTATGCACATCCGAATGTACCTATGAAGATGGTTGGTATGAATAGAACAAAAAACTTCTTATACACTGTTTTCAACATAGCTTAACTAGGACAATTACTCGATGGTACATTCAGCTATAAAATGTCAAAATTTTGGCCATGGGTGGACTTGGGTAGAGACCTTTTAACTTAGTATCAGCACGTCTTAGATTGGGCTCTCAACTAATTTTCTCTCATAAACTTAAAAAAAAAGGCCAGAGAGAGTTTCAGGCAGTACACCTAGCAATGGAAAGAGTAGATGGCCTTGGTTTATCACTTTTTGATTAAAAAGGAGATGAGCATAACATTCATCAACACCCTACACACCCCCACTATAAAAAAGTAGTAAAAAATGCCACCAAAGGTTCCCTGATCTTCTTCTATCCAACGAAATGATTGACATTACAATTAAAAGTGGCAGAAGGTTAAGGGGTGAATTATTTGAATCGAGCAAGAAGCCAGTTGCTAACAAGAAAAAGAAATGAGAGGCAAACACCATACGCTTCTCCAACCTATTTTAGTTGAGTCATTATCAAATGCCTAATCCCTACTACTTTGGCATGTCATACTCTAATCCAATTTTAATCCCTCCTCAGTTAGTTTATGTTGCAACTTATAAAACATTCTTTATAGTCCTACCGAATCCTCCATGAAACAATCAATCTCCCCAACTAAAATGTTAATGCCCTGCCAACAATGCACAAAACAATCAAGAAGTAAATCCTTGAAAGCAGCAGTTTGATTCTATTTCCATGACTATAAAGAGCTCTACCAGTCTCTACACCAAGGACATTTGGTTGCTTCTATGTCTTGTCGCTGAAAAAAAACCCCATACCCTTAGTGGTATGAAGCCAATGCCCATTGTGACTACCACGCTGGGGCAACATGGCATGACATTGCAATTGTATATCATTCAAATGAAGGGTACAAAGCCTGATTGACTCAAAAGACTCATGATTTAGAATGAATCAAGGATCGAATGTTATTGTAAATCCTCTACCCAATCATGCTATAAACATATCATTGTCAACAACATCCATGTTAATGCAATTGATGACCAACCAATACTATCAAAGCCAAACGTGAGATCCATCTCTACCTACTATAATTTTTTCCTTATAACCAGGTCGTGTGAAGAACCTTATGCTGTTTAAGTCTATTACTGTGTAATGTCAAAAATTAAACCTACTTGCTTCTACCAAAAAGCTTATAGGAATCTTATGTAACCAGCATCTTTTATCAAATATTATCAATAAAAATGATTTAGCATGATATATTTCATTTTATGTGCCTTTATTCTTTGCCTTTCCTCAAACTCTTTGTCTATATTTTTGTTTATATCGTTCATTCTCTTACCCTTTTCAAGTGCTTTGATAAAATGACATTATACTTTTAATGACTTTCTAGAAATCAATTTTGAACAGTCAATCTATACTGGTAAAGTTTATTCTGACGAAGATTCTAAGTAAAGTTATGTGCCATCAGATCTGCTAAATTTAATCGAGCATGAGGAAAACAAAATATGGGACTTCCTTACAATCACTTGATCTGTTCTATTTGGTCGATCAAAACTTAAAATCATTTCTGGCTAGGGCAAATTAATGACTTTAAAGAACATGCCTTTGAATGCAAAGAGAAAAGAGTACCAAGGCATGCATTTAGAAAAGAAATAGGAAAATAAAATTGAATGCTACATCATGTGATTAAGGCATTTGGCATGTTTTCTAAAAGAACCTTTCCCTAATAAATGAGTTATCAATTTACTTTATTGTGCTAAAAATAGGTAACAGCCATTTTGTCTTTCATCTTTTCACAAACTATAAAACCATTCCATTTGCTACCTTTTTGATCCTAATGAATTCATTCTTTCAAAAACCCTAATCAAAGATCACATTCCACATTGGGGGGCATGGAAAGCCTTTTTTGGGACATATGGTAGATACCCACTTCTATGATTACCAAAATTCCTAACATCAAGAGGCAAGTATGGAATGCACCAAGTTTACAAAATTTAAAACTCCCTCCAAAAAGTCAAATTCAAGATCAAAATTAAAAAACATGTTAGATCAATTAAAAGTCAAAGCCAAAATCAAATCCAGGAAGAATGAGTGAACTAAAAGAAACAACGATGTAAAAAATTAAAAGGGATGGAATTCCTCATGAAAAGAAATGATTCGTGATCCGATCACCCTCAAATATTGAATTTGGTAATTTATCCTTTTTTTTTAGAACCTCGAAAGCTAGCTTGCATTACGTACCTCAAAAAGTTTATTTCGATCTAGCAAGGCTATTCGAACTAATAACACTATTTTCTAAGAACTTATTCTTTTGGAAAATTTTAAGTTCACTTAAGGGAATAACTTATTAGTCAATCAAAAGTAAAAAGAGAAAAGAGAGAAAGTCAAGAAAGAAAACAATGAACCTCTAGGGTGGATACCTGAAAAGAGATAGTCTTGAGCAAAGTCAAAAATCCTAAAGTCATCTTAGATATTCCCCAAATAGTCACACAAAAAAATTATCATACATGTAATTAGAGAGTTGTCAAGACTTTTAAAATCTCAAGATGTCTAGAACCTTCACGAGTTAAGACAAGAAGTCAAGCTTTCAAAACCTCATTAGAATACTTCCCTAATTAATACCCTTCAATTAGGACTAGCAACTATCTAAAAGGCTTTCTAAACAACTTCTTGAGAAGCAAGGGTTACTAGCCAGGACTTGCACTTGTTAAACTATCATAGTTAAAAATTAAGAGAGCATCGTGATAAGGTTTTATGAAATCTATGTGGAGGAACATTCATTTCCTCTTCCTGATTAATTTGCAAAAATCCAGACTTATGATGATTTCATGCTGACCTTGACCCTCTGGTTACAACTAATCTAAACCTTAACCTTTTT
>JAQSVH010036607.1:0-10239 GCA_029448705.1 Adansonia digitata | reverse complement strand
ATGGCTTATCAAAGCAAGAATTGCTTTAGTGTATGGTCATGTCAAATAGGTGTTTGGATGCGAGAAGTTCATGATCTCGACAATCAGGGTGCAAGTAGAGTTCCTGTGTTTTTTTTCCTTTTAATGTAATATCGAGATTTCTTGATGCATATTTCAGTTGATTTATCAAACATTATCAGTTGAATGACAAGTGCAATGTGAATTGTACAGGGGTTTAAAAGAAATAAGGCAATATTTATTTATGACTGCAAAGAGATACAACTCGATATACTATTTGACAATAAATTGATAGGGTAGCTAGAAAGATGATCTTTTGGCTAGAAGATGCCTTTGACAATCATGACATGGATGTTTTTAGGTGCTTTTTAGGATTTTTGTCAAACAATAAATGTGACTAGTATTAGCTAATCTTTAGAAGATCCCTAGGATTGCTTTGTATTATCTTATAGGTGCTCTCAGTTTATGCCCCATCAAAATTGATGTTTTTAAGTTACCCTTGTAGGTTTTCAACCGTAGTCGAGTTGGCTGCCAAGACACCCTTTTTGGATTTTTATCTGGACCCTTTTTTTGTTTTTTTTAAAGACATTGTTTTTAGGTTTTTGCCCTCTGCGTGTAATTTTTCTTGATGGAATCTGAGTTCACTGGGTTTGGCAAGGCATTGCCATCCATTTATGATAAGATTAGGGCCCCTCGAAAAAGGTTTGCTTAATGACATACGGTCGTTCCTAATTATTGGTCCATTTGCCTCATGTGTCTTTATGAATTAGAAGGATCTTCTTCAATACTAATTCTCTTAGGTGAAATTATTGTGGGTGCATCTTTTTGTCATAGGCTCGAATCATGTGTCTTTGATACATTTGACCATCGCAGATGGCTTTCATGCATTTTTCTTCGATGAGGTTGAGCTGGTCGTATCTGTTCTTGACCTATTCAACTTCTTCAAGTTTAGTTTCCATCAAAACTCTAAGAGAAGGGATATTAACTTCAATAAGCAATACAGTTTCCATTCTATAGATAAAAGAGAATGCGTTAGAACCCGTGGAAGTGCAACTGAGGTCTAATAGGCATAAAATGCAAATAATAGCTTCTCATACCAGTCTTTATAAGTCTCGGCCATTTTGTCAACTATTCTTTTGATGTTGTTATTAGCCGCCTCAACTGCCCCATTCATCTTTAGGCAGTAAGGGATGAAATTATAATGCTAGATCTTAAGCTACAAGCAAACCGCTTGCATCATTTTATTGTTTAAGTTGCTTATGTTGTCTGTGATGATTTGGTTTGGGAGGGCATATCTACAGATGATGTCCCGTTTGACAAACTTATAGACGGTCGATATAGTGACATTAGCATATAAGGTAGTCTCTACCTATTTGGTGAAATAGTCGATTGCTACCATGATGAAGCGATGCCTATTGGAAGCTTTAGAGGTGATCGGCCTAATCACATCCATACCCCATATAGAGAAGGTCCACGGGGTCATCATGATGTGAAGTGGTTTTAAAAGGACATTATTCTTGTTTGCATATATTTGACACTTTTGGCATTTTCGAGCGTAATTGATGCGGTCTCTCTTGAGGGTCAACCAGTAATAACCCGCTCTCATGATTTGCATGGCCATCCGATGTCCATTAGCATGTGTATTGCAAATCCCTTTATGAACTTCTTCTAGGATCCTTTTGGCTTTAGGAGTGTCGATGCATTTGAGCAATACTTAATCGTTACTCTTCTTGTATAAGATTTTTCCTTTGAGAAAAAATCCCTTAGCTAGCCTCTTGATAGTCCTTTTATCAGTCTCCGTTGCATGCTTGGGATATCACTGATCCTTGATGTAAAGAAGGATGTCAGAGTACATTTTTTGACACTATGATAATGAACTGAAGTTTTATAAATGCTCATTTGGATGGGAGCAATGTTTGATTCTTAGTTGACTTTAAACATGGATGATAAAGTAGCCAAAGCATCGACTATTTGGTTCTCTTCTAGAGGTAAGTGTCGAAAACTGATATTCTTAAATTCTTTCTTGAGTTTTGCTATCAGCTTCCTATACTACATCATCTTGGCATCACGAGTTTGCTATTCCCCTTTCAATTGGTAGATGATTAGGGTCGAATCACTGAACACCTGTAATGTCTTGACATTCCGTTCAATGGCTGCTTGAAGTCCCATGACATAAGCTTCATATTTTGCGATATTATTTATGCAGTCAAAATTTAGCCTTGCTGGTGAATAGGTAATGACTCCTGTTGGGTGACATCGATATTACCCTAATTCCATATCCTAGAGCATTTGATGCTTCATCAAAATACATCTTCCAGGATCGATCTTGGTTAGAGGCATTTTAGTCTTAAAAAATGCACATTAGATCTTTATTTAGAAAGTCAAAACTTTAAGGTTTATAATCATTTGCCACTCGACTTGGCAAAAAGTCAGCTATCGCACTGCCTTTGATGGCCTTTTGGTTGATATGGGCAATGTCGTATTCAAAAAGTAGGACTTTCCATCTAGTTAACCTTTCTGATAGTGCAGGGGCTTTACATAGATACTTAATAGGATCAAGCCTTGCAGTTAATGATGTGGTGTGATACAGCATGTACTGTCTGAGTCTCTTGGCTGTCCACACTAAAGCACAGCATAACTTCTCGACTACGGAGTAATTTTATTCGTATTCCGTGAACTTTTTGCTTAAGTAGTAGATTGCTTGTTCCTTTTTTCCTGACTCATCATGCTACCCTAATACACAACCCATAGGCTTGTCGAAGACTACCAAGTAAAGGATTAAAGGTCGATCGGGCATGCGTGACACCAACACTGGCAGGCTCGATAGATAATGTTTGACTTTATCAAAGGCTTCTTGACATGCCTCTTCCCACTCTTTCGGATTTTATTTGCGAAGAAGCCAAAAGATGGGGTCACTATTGTTAGTAAGCTGGGATATGAATCTAAAAATATAGTTCAGTCTCCTTAAAAAGCTTCTCACTTCTTTTTGGGCTTGAGGCGATGGCATATCTTGAATGGCTTTGACTTTGTCTAGGTCAACTTCAATCCCTTTTTCACTGACTATAAAGCCTAGAAGCTTACCTGAAGTGACTCCAAAGGTACATTTGGTAGGATTCAATTTGAGATGAAATTTTAATAACCGTTCGAAAAGTTTCTGAAGGTTTATGACATGCTCATCCTCTTTTGTTGACTTGGCAATCATGTCGTCAATGTAGACCTCAATTTCTTTATGCATCATGTAATGGAATAGGCTTACCATGGCTCGTTGATCGATTGCCCTTGCATTTTTTAGTCCGAAGGGCATGACATTATAACAAAATGTTCCCCACATGGTTATGAAAGTTATTTTCTCTATGTCTTTAGGTGCCATCTTAATCTGGTTGTAGCCCGAGAATCTATCCATGAAGGAGAATAGAGAATTCTTGGCCGTGTTGTCTACCAGAGTGTAGATGTAGGGTAGCAGGAAGTTATCCTTAGGACTAGCTCGATTCAGATCCTGATAATCAATGCATATTCATACTTTGCCATTTTTTTTGGGACTAAGACTATATTGGCAACCCATTCTGGATATTTGGCTACTTTGAAAAACCCTGCATCAAATTGCCATAATCAATGCATATTCATAATTTGATTAGTTTGCATCCAAGCTTGATGGGAAACTTATGGACCACTATATTAGTGTCTAATCCTAGCATGTCTTGATATGACTAAGCAAATACATCATAATATTCTTGCAGTAGGTCTATCAGCTAGTCCGAGTTGTTGACTTTATTGAGGTTTCAATTTTAACCTCCTTTTGATCCTTTTGAGTACCCAGATTTATAACTTCTGTTGAGTCTTCATAAGGAATGATCTGCTTCTCGTCCTGCTCAACTAATCTTAAGAGGTTTGGGGGTATGGAGATCTCTTCGAAATCTTCTTCAGGATTAACTTCACTAGTGCAAATTGACTGTTCAAAATTAATCTTCAACAACCCATTAGACACATCTATATCACTATTGTCAGGACACCAAAAAAAGTGAAGAAATAAGCATTGCAAAAGGCACATACACAACCAAGGGATTTGGATAAAAATTGAGGCAAAAGAGTAATGGAGACAAAAAAGTTGAAAAGTGATATAGACACACAATATGGAATGATATATGGAAAAGTTATTTCATTGATAATGTTTAACCAAAGTGCCTAGTATGTAGGACACCTACTTACCTTTGGGCGAGGGTAGGTAGGTTTTCCTTTCTTGACATTACATGAAAGGGTCAAGAAAAGTGGAGGGGCTTTCGTCATGACCCCGTCATCAAAATTAGGTCTTAGTGGAAGGATATACATTTTATGGCTCGGTATCTTAAAGATAGAGGTTATGAAGTGCTTTATTTAAGATTACCAAGACATCTTTAGCCTTTTTCTCTTCTAGTTAGTTTGCATCAATTCTCCAATGGAATATCTCTTAGATAGACAACAACATTATTGGCTTTGATTCCCTCTCTCAACCCAATGATTGAGTCACCCTCTAGTTGCGGATCATTCTTTTTCGTTGCTTTTCTGACTGCACATTAGCCTTAAATCCTAAGCCTCTTTTTTTGACTTGAGTGATGACCTATAGAGCTCAAGCCATCCCTTATAAATTCTTGCTAAGCCCTTTTCTAGCATGGGAACCTTTGCTAATGGCATTTTTAAACCTGAGTCGATACTTTTTGATAGGTGGGGTTCAACTATTGGTAATCTTTCTCCTACAAATGTTGCATTAACAAATTCGAAGGATGACTCTAGTACATCTTCATTGGGCTCTATGTAGATTTCTTTAGTGAAAGCAATGGTGATCATTGTTTCTTCAGCCTTGATGGTGACTACTTTGTCATCTATCACAAATTTGAGCTTCTGATGGAGAGAGGATGGGACGACCCTGACGGAGTGTATCCATGGCCTTCCTAATAGGCAGCTTTAAGATGGATTAATATCCATAACTTGAAAGTCAACTTCATATGTACATGGGCTTATTTGGAGCTGGATTGTGATATTTCCAATTACTCCATGACATGTTTCATCCAAAGCTCGGACTATGATGTGGCTACTCTTGATGTTGGACTGATCGACATAGAGTTTGCTTAATGTAGTCATGGGCATAACATTAAGGGCTGACCTATTATTTATAAGTACTTTGGGCAAAATATGTCCCTTGCAATGGGTAATGATATGCAAAGCTTTATAAATACCCCTGCCTCTAGGTGGGATCTTATCATCGATGAAAGAGATATAATTATCGGCCATGATGTTGTTCACTAATCGATCCAATTTGTCCACAGAGACGTTCGATGGCACAAATACTTCATTTAACACCTTCAGTAATGCATTTTGGTGAACCTCTAAATTAAGAAGCAGAGATAGCATAGAAATCTTTGCAAATTGTTTGCTTAATTAGTCTACAATGCAATATTCACTATGCTTGATGAATTTAAGGAACTCTGTGGCTTCTCTTTCACTCACTACTTCCTTGACTTTCTCAAGCTCGAAATTTTTTACATGGGCATGAGTGGTACCGGTGCTTGGAGATGCATCAACTTTTTATTTTTCTTGAGTTGGGGGAGCGTAACACCTTCCACTATAGGTTATATGACTAACTCCTAACAGTTCCATTACAGCAATTATGGGAGTTAGTTCTCTGATCATCACTACTTGATTCTTATACTTCCATGGGATAACTTTGTTGCTCTTATATGGGAATAGTTTAGGTACCTCTATAACTATCTTCGATGTAGGTGTCAAAGAACTGACCTGAGGAGTTGACTTGCCATAAAGAATGAGGGGTCAGTTTCTCTCATAAGGCGGCTGCGTGGTTTTTTCCTCTATCTTGTTGATAGATTCAGTAACAGGTGTGGTTTCATGATAGAATTCTATTTGGCCTTCATTCATCATTCTTTGAACCATGGACCTAAACTCTTTGCATGTTTGTAGGGTATGACCTACAACTGTATGGAAGTCACAAAAGTTGTTAGGATTGTCTTCCAATTTTTCTATTACATTGAGTAATCTGACCTGAATCAATGCTTGCCAGACCAAGAACATTGGCATCCTTATATCCTCTATGCTTGTCTTGACTTCATATGTGTTCTTAATGCCTATCATGTTTATAGGTGGCTGTGTGTGGTTTGGTAAAGGATTGGTGACAATATTTGGTCCCTGGTTTATCTTGAACTGTAAGACTTTTGAGTTAATTAGATTTTGCACATTTTGTTTGAAAGATATGCAGTTCTCGATGTCATGCCCCATTACCCCAACATGGTATTCACAGTAGGCATTAGGGTTGTACCATTGAGGGTATAGTGACTTTTTTTTTGGGACATAGATTGGGGCCACTAAATGATTTTGGAGCAAGGTTTGGTAGTGTTCCTTATAGGTCATAGGGATGGGATCAAAATGTTGTCTTTATTAATTTGCACCTCGATTGCCAAGTGCATGATTAGTTGTTCAATTAGTACTTCAGTGAACTTATGGAGGGTAGATTTATGATGGGTTGGATGGAATTGCAAAGGATAGGTTATAGGTTACGGCATTAATTAGTTGAGGGGGTATTGTGATAGAGCGAGAATACAGTATGCTTGGGTAGTGAGGGTCAAGTATTTCACACTGTTTTGGCTGAGATCAGCTAGTATAACTTATGGCATTGGCCTCTCTTTTTTTTTCTTACTGGCAGTGGGCTTTTTGCTTGATCCAGACATTTCCCTAGTAGACATTCTATCACTCTTAATGACTGCGTCAATCATTTCTCCTGAGAGGACTAGGTCTATGAATTTTTTGGTGGCATTTCCTACTAGCTTCTTGTAATAAGAAGCACGTAAGGTGTGAATAAAAGTGACTCTTATCTCTTTTTCTGTAAGGGGAGGCTGTACTAGGGCTGTTCTTCTTTCCACCTTTGGGCATATTGCCTGAAACTTTTAGTGGATTTTTTCTCAAAATTCATCAGGGAAAGTTAGTTCGATGCCCAATCAGACACATGCTAGTATTCATTTAGAAAGGCCTTAGCCAAGTCAGCCCATAATTAGATTTTTCCATTGTCTAGCTCGATATACCTCAAGCTGTTACCTTAGTAAGGTTGTGCTGGAAGTAATGGATAAGAAGATATTCATTTTTCTCATACCTAGCCATCTTTTGCAGGTACATTCAGACATGGATGGAAGGGTTAGTGGTTCCACTAAATTTTTCTAACTCTAGAGCCTTGAACTTCGGAGGAATAACAAGATTGGACACCAAAGACAACTATTGCACGTTAAGAGCTCCAAACTTGTCACTTTCTTCATTAGCTCGGAGGCATTTTTATTTGTTCATTTTTTCTGCAGTCATGGTGGATTTTTGGCCTTCTATTTTGTCTAGTTCCTCATGATTAAAGGTTATCGAATTAGCTAATAAAACTCTTACGTTAACCACTTGAGTATCGAGAATGAATTGGCTTACCATAATGAGATTTAGGTAGATGACTAGCAGAGCCTGAAAGGAAGATGTAGGAGTGGGCCACTATTCTTGTCTTGTTTCCACTGGGTTGGGTTCTGGATTATTGGCAGGGCGACTTTCAGTGTTGGAAGGATTATTCCTCGTGTTGGCAGTGCTGGCTTGCCCTTTTTCTTTCATAAAAGTTGTCATTAGTTCCATAAGTCTCACAATTTAAGTTTGCATTTCGCTTTGCTGATAGAGCATCTGGTCTTATGATTCCTTAACCATTAGCTCAAGTCGCTTAATACGAGCTTCATGATCATTCCCCATGATTTGTTTGCGGCATCGTATGTTGTAGCAATGCAGGACATTAGCTTCTGTTTTCCTGATTAACCTCGAAATCCCTTACACTTTTATAGCCTAAGTTTCGTATTAGACTTTCATTTAAAAATATATTTATTGATGAGTGTTTATGATGCAATGATGAGTTTAGATAATGAATAATTGATGCAAGTGTATAGAATAAAATAGTGAAATTAAATGTGCATATGCATTTGAGACAATTGATTCCTGGAACAGCTTTGTCAATAACATCATTCATAGAGCCAAAAAAAGGCTTTTTTCTTGCAACATGATTACATCTAAAAATATCTAACGTGATTACATTGTGTAATCACATGATCAAGAAAGCCTAAAAGTTATTACTCATGATTTTCGATAGGTACAATTTCTCGCCTTATGGACTAAGCTACCTTAATCATGTCGTCCACCTCTCTTTGAGCCATTTGAACTTGTTCAGTAAGGTGTTGATGTTGTACTTGGTAGTTTAGACGTGCTTGGTCGATTGTCGCTTGCCACTCTAGTTCGCGTTGCTCGGAGGTTCTTGTTAGCTCATTGATATGACCTTGATAAATATGGAGAAACTGCTTTAACTCTTGGATTCTGTGAGTGAGGACTTCATTTTTGACCTTAGCTGCTCTTACATCTTGATTTGGGTCTCATGTCTTTGATTTCTTTGTTGGTAGGTGGATGCAAAAGTGCATGCCCTTGTGAATTTTTCTTTGCTGGTTATGACTTTTTCTTTTTATGGATTCAGCTCACGATTAAGAGTGGTAACTTTTGCTTCCCATTCAACTGATGTCTTGCTAATAAGATAGGACTTGGTAGCTTTTTGGAGCACCACATAATCCTTGGTTAGGCTTTCAAGGTTATCTTTGAGGCGATCTCTTTCTTTGATGACTCAATCCATTTCACTGCTCCTAAGATAGATATCCATATTTAACTAGCCCTTTCCCTCCGTAAGTTGAGAGATTTCTATGACAAAAGATGCTTTTTCTTGTTTGAACTCCATCCTAAGTAGCTCAATCTCAGAAGGTGGCTCCCCTATTGGGATTTGTAGTATATCGGAGTTAGATGGTGGAAACAGGTCATTGATACGGTAGAGTCTCCATTTTTCGTATCCAAGAATGGTAGGGCTTCCTCTCCAGTATCTTTCCATACAATGGATCTTCTTCTAAGTTTAGAAAGCTAATTGGACTTTCACTTTATAATTAAGCTCTTCATATTCAAAATCCCAATGTCCCAAGTCTTTGAAGAATGGGATGAATTGCTGGTACTGAAACTGATGCAACACCAAAAGAAAAGCATAACTGGTATTTCTCCATAATCCTAAGAGTGGCACATAAGTATAGTCTCCATATCTATACATAATCAACTGAGGGAACACACATAGGGCTCTCCACATGATTTCTTCCTCCTTGACATTTCGTAATTCCTTGAGCCACTGCTTTTCTATCTTATCTTGATGACATTCTTTGTCTAACGGCATGGAAAGAGGACTCATCTTCGAGAAGACACTTTACCTGACTCTCTCTTTCCTAACACAAAGATGACTCAGGAGCTATATCTGAGCAATGGGGCACACCCGATAAACTTTTTTGCTCTCGTTCTTTTATAAAAGTTGAGGGCGTGGATGGTTTCGATGATAATGGCAGAAGTAGGGTTGATGTTGCAACATAAGCAAAAAAAAGAAATCTGTGACTGTCGCCTTTACATAACCTAAAGTCTTTGGGAATATAACGAGCCTATAGATTGCCAGAGTATAAACATCTTGAGCATTCTTTTGATCAGAAAGATTTACCATTCCTCTTTCAAGCTGGCCCAAGAGATGCATTCGCTACTCTTTTTTACTTTAATATGACTGTCAACCCATGCTTCTGTGACTCCAAGAATTTGCCTTAACCTCTTCTTGAATGGAGGAGGCATTAGCGTCTTGCAGTAAATTTGATTTGACTTGGCCCTTTCTTTTTTGAGTAGGGCTATGTACTCATCAATGGTAAGGACAAAATCTTGTTGGTTGAAGGTAAAGCATCAATAGGTCGGATTCCAAAACTGTGCCGCTGCTCGTAATAAGCCATCATCCAATTGAACTTGAAGTAGGAAAGCTATATCCCCATACTTTTTAGTGAAGGCCTTTTGCATGTTGCTGTCCCAAATGTGCTTCAGTTCTAGACAATCATTTTGACAAAAATCGATCTTGACCTCTTTATGCATTTCTATGATGTAGTTAGGCTTTAGGATATCCCTATCTTGATGTTAGCGACCTTCAGGCCATGTTCTGACATTTTCAAAGGCCTTGATAATTGAGATAAGTTATTGCTCCATAAATAATGCCCCTTGCTGAACACCAAACCAGAACAATTATCCCAAAATGATGATAGTCATGATGGTTATGATGAAATGCTGCATGCACCAAAACACAAACAAAGGAAAAATAGGTTAGTGGAACATATAGTAGATAGATGTAAGGAAATAAAGAAT
>JAQSVH010036543.1:0-10240 GCA_029448705.1 Adansonia digitata | reverse complement strand
AGATTGGAGATTATTGTAAGAATCCAAGTTTGTCCCACTTGATGGATGAACTTTGATTCTTAGGAAGATAGTGGAAAAAAAGCTTTTCTTGACAAGCCAATGCATCAATATTGTTTATCCCAATGAGGATAATGTATTTATAGTTCCCAATCATCAAAAGAATATGGATTATTACGAGAATCCTTATTTGTCCCATTTGATGGATGGACTTTGATTTTAAGGAAAATGGTGGAAAGAAAAGGTTTTCCTGCCAAACAAAAGCATCGATATCATATATCCCAATAAAGAGAATGTGTTTATAGTGGCTAATCACAAAAAGAATAGTGATCATTATGAGAATCCATGTTTGTCCTATTTGACAAACGAACTTTAATTCTAAGGAAAATGGTAGAATGAAAAGCTTTTCCTACCAAACCAAAGAATCAAAATCATGTATCCTAATAAAAAAATGTGCTTATAGCGCCCAATTGCCAAAAAATTAGGGATTGTTATGAGAATCTAAGCTTGTCCCATTTGACAGATAAACTTTGATTCTAAGGAAAATGGTGGAAAAAAAAGGTTTTCCTACCAAACAAAAGCATTTATATTTTGTATCATAAGTAGGAGAATGTGTTTATAGTTCTCAACCATGAAAAGATTACAGATTATAACAAGAATCCAAGTTTTTCCTAATTGATGGATGAATTTTGATTCTAAGGAAAATGGTGGAAAGAAAAGCTTTTCTTATTGAACCAAAGCATCAATATCGTGTAACCCGATAAGGAAACTGTATTTATATTACCCAATCACCAAAAGGATGGAAATTATTATGAGAATCATAATTTGTCCTATTTGACAGAAGAACTTTGATTCTAAGGAAAATAGTGGAAAGAAAAGCTTTTCCTGCTAAACCAAAGCGTCAATATCGTGTATCCCAATGAAGGGAATGTGTTTATAGCACACAATCACCAATAGATTGGAGATTATTATAAGAATGCAAGTTTGTCCCACAAGATAGATTAACTTTGATTCTTAGGATAACGATGGAAAGAAAAGCTTCTCCTACCAAACTAATGCATCAATATCGTATATCCCAATGAGGAGAATGTATTTATAGTACCCAATCACCAAAAGAATGAAGGCTATTAGGAGAATCTAGGTTTGTCACATTTAACAAATGAACTTTGATTTCAAAGAGAATGGTAGAAAGAAAAGCTTGTCTTGCCAAACCAAAGCATCAATATCAAGTATCCCAATGAGAAAAAATGTTTATAGTAACCAATCACAAAAAGAATAGTGATTATTACGAGAATCCCAGTTTGTCATGTTTGACGGATAAACTTTGATTCAAAGGAAAATAAAGAAAAGAAAAACTTTTCTTGCCAAGCCAAACCATCAATATCCTGTATCCCATTAAGAGTAATATGTTTATAATGCTCAATCACAAAAATAATGGTGGTTATTGCGAGAATCAATGTTTGTCTCATTTGACAGATAAACTTTGATGCTAAGGAAAATGGTGGAATGAAAAGCCTTTCCTACCAAACCAAAACATCAATTTCATGTGTCCTAACAAGAAAAATGTGTTTATAGTGCTTAGTCAGCAAAAGAATTTAGATTGTTACGACAATCCAAACTTGTCCATTCTGATGGATGAACTTTCATTCAAAGGAACATGGTCAAAAGCAAACATTTTCCTACAAAAAAATGATCAATATCATGTATCCCAACATGGAGAATGTGTTTATAGCACCTAATCACCAAAAGATTGGAGATTATTATGAGAATTCAAGTTTGTCCCATTTGACAGATGAACTTTGACTCTAAGGAAAATGGTGGAAAGAAAAGCTTTTCCAGCCAAACAAAAGCATCAATATCGTGTCTTCTATAGAGAAGAATGTGTTTATAGTACTCAACCATAAAAAGATTAGAGATTATTACGAGAATCCAAGTTTATCTCATTTGATGGATGAACTTCAATTCTAAGGAAAAAGGTGGAAAGAAAAGTTTTTCCTACAAAACTAAAGCATCAAAATTTTGTATCCCAAGGAGGAGAATGTGTTTATAGTGCCCAACCACCAAAAGATTGGAGATTATTATGAGAATCCATGTTTGTCCCATTTGACGGACAAAGCTTTCCCTGCCAAGCCAAAGCATCAATATTGTGCATCCCAATGAAGAGAATGTGTTTATAGTGCCCAATCACCAAAAGATTAGAGATTATTATAGGAATCCAAGTCTGTCCCACCTGACAGACGAACTTTGATTTTTTGGAAAAGAATGGAAAGAAAAGTTTTTCTTGCCAAGCCAAAGCATCAATGTCTTATATCCTAATGAGAATAATGTATTTATAATGCCCAATCATCAAAAGAATAGAGGTTATTATAAGAATCTAGGTTTGTCCCATTTGACAAATGAACTTTGATTCCAAAGAGAATGACAGAAAGAAAAGCTTTTCTTGCTAAACCAAAGCATCAATATTAGGCATCCCAATGAGAAGAATGTGTTTATAGTAACCAATCACAAAAAGAATAGTGATTATTACGAGAATCCAAGTTTGTCACATTTGACAGATGAACTTTGATTCAAAGGAAAATAGAGGAAAGAAAAGCTTTTCTTACGACAAACAATCAATATCGTGTATCCCACTGAGGGTAATATTTTTATAATGCTTAATTGCAAAAACAATGGTGGTCATTACGAGAATCGATGCTTGTCTCATTTGATAAATGAACTTTGATGCTAAGGAAAATAGTGGAATGAAAAGCCTTTCCTTCCAAACTAAAGCATCAATTTCGTGTGTCCTAACAAAAAAAAAGTGTTTATAGTGCCTAGTCAGCAAAAGAATTGAGATTGTTACAAGAATCCAAGCTTGTCCAGTATGATGGACAAAACTTTGATTCAAAGGAAAATGGTGGAAAGGAAACATTTTCCTATAAAAACAAGCATCAATATCACGTATCCCAATGTGGAGAATGTGTTCACAGTGCCTAATCACCAAAAGATTAGAGATTATTAAGAGAATCCAAGTTTGTCCCATTTGACAGATAAACTTTGACTCTAAGGAAAATGGTGGAAAGAAAAGTTTTCCAACCAAACAAAAGCATCAATATCGTGTCTCCTATAGAGGAGAGTGTGTTTATAGTACTTAACCATGAAAAGATTAGAGATTATTAGCAGAATCCAAGTTTATCCCATTTGATGGATGAACTTTAATTCTAAGGAAAATGGAGGAAAGAAAAGCTTTCCCTGCCAAACTAAAGTATCAAAATTGTGTATCCCAAGGAGGAGCATGTGTTTATACTACCCAATCACCAAAAGATTGGAGATTATTACGAGAATCCATGTTTGTCCCATTTGACAGACAAACATTGATTCTAAAGAAAATTGGTGAAAGAAAAGCTTTCCCTACCAAGCCAATGACCAATATCATGTATCCCAATGAAGAGAACGTGTTTATGCTACCCAATCACCAATAGATTGGAGATTATTATAAGGATCCAAGTTTGTCCCACTTGATGGACGAACTTTGATTCTTTGAAAAATAGTGGAAAGAAAAACTTTTCTTGCCAAACCAAAGAATCAATGTCTTATACCTCAATGAGGATAATGTATTTATTGTGCCAAATCATCAAAAGAATAGGGATTATTACGAGTTTCCAAGTTTATCCCATTTGACAGATAAGATTTTATTTTAAGGAAAATGGTGAAAAAAAAAGCTTTTCCCGCCAAACCAGAGCATAGATATCATGTATCTCAATGAGGATAATGTATTTATAGTGCCCAATCATTAAAATAATGGGGATTATTATAGGATTTCAAGTTTGTTTCATTCGACAAATGAAATTTGATTCTAGGAAAAATTGTGAAAAGAAAAGCTTTTCTTACTAAACCAAAGCATCGATATCATGTATCCCAAGGAGGATATTGTGTTTATAGTGGCCAATCACAAAAAGAATAGTGATCATTAGGAGAATCCAAGTTTGTCCCATTTGATAGATGAACTTTGATTCTAAGGAAAATGGTGGAATGAAAAGCTTTTCTTGCCAAATGAAAGCATCAAAACTGCATATCCCAATGAGAAGAATGTGTTTATAGTTCCTAATCATAAAAAGAATGGAGACTATTATGAGAATCGAAGTTTTTCACATTTGACAAACATAATCTGATTTAAGGAAAATGGTGGAAAGAAAAGTTTTTCTTACCATTCCAAGGCATTGATATCATGTATCCCAATTATGAGAATCAAAATCATGTATCCCAATTAGGAGAATGTGTTTATAGTACCCAATTAGAAAAAGAATAAAGGTTATAAAAAGAATCCAAGTTTGTCCTATTTGACAGACAAACTTTGATTCTAAAACAATGGCAAAATGAAAAGTTTTTCTTTCCAAGCCAAAGCTTCTATATCATGTATCCCAATAAGGGGAATGTCATTATAATGCACAATCATAAAAAGAATGGAGATTATTGCATGAATCCAAGTTTGTCCTATTGATAGATGAATATTAATTCTAAGGAAAATGGTGCAAAAATTTTTTTCTTGCCAAACCAATGCATCATTATCATGTATCTTAACGAGGAGAATGTGTTTATGTGCCCAATCACAAGAACAATAGAGATTATTACAAGAATCTGTGTTTATACCTTTTAACAAAGAAACTTTGATTGTAAGGAAAACAGTGGAACAAAAAGCTTTTCTCACCAAACCAACACATCAAAATAGTGTATCCTAATAAGCAGAATGTGTTTATAGCACCCAATCAAAGAAAAAATGGAGAATATTATGATAATCCAAGTTTGTCACATTTGACATATGTAATCTGATTTTGAGGAAAATGGTGGAAAGAATAGGTTTTCTTACCATTCTGAAGTATCAATATCATGCATCCCAATAAGGAGAATGTGTTTATAGTGCCCAATCACCTAAATAAGTGAGATTATTTTGAAAATCCAAGTTTGTCCCATTTAAGGTGTGAACTTTGATTATAAGGAAAATGATGGAAAGAAAAGCTTTTCCTACCAAACCTTTGCATCAAAACTCTATATCCCAATAAGGAGAATGTGTTTATTCTGCCCAATCACAAAAAGAATAAATATTTTTGCAAAAATCCAAGTTTGTCACATTTAACAGACGTAATATGATTTTGAAAAAAATTATGGAAAGAAAAAGTTTTTATTGCCAAACCAAAGCATCAATATCATGTATGCTAATGAGGAAAATATGTTTATAGCACCTAATCACAAAAAGAGTAGAGATTATTATGAGAATCCATATTTATACCTTTTGATGGTTGAACTTTTATTATAAGGAAAACGGTGGGAAAAAAAGCTTCCCCTACCAAACCAAAGTATCAAAACTGTGTATCCTAGTGAAGAGAATATACTTACAGTGCCTAATCATAAAAAGAACATGGATTATTTTGAGAATCCAAGTTTTTCATATTCGACTAACGTAATTTGATTCTGAGGAAAATGGTGGAAAAAAAAGGTTTTCCTACTATTCCAAAACATTGATATTAAATATCCCAATGAGAAGAATGTGTTTATAGTGCCTAATCACCAAAAAAATAAAGATTATTATGAGAATCCAAGTTTGTCACATGTGGCAAAAGTAATCTCATTATAAAGAAAATAGTAGAAAAAAATTTTTCCATTCCAAGGCATCGATATAGTGTATTCCAATAAAGGAAATGTGTTTATAGTGCCCAATTAAAAAAGGAATAGAGCTTATTACGAAACCTAAGTTTGTCACATTTGACAGAGGTAATTTGATTTTGAAGAAAATGGTGGAAAAAAAGGTTCTGTTGCCATTCTAAAGCATCAATATGGTATATCCTAATGAGAAAAATATGTTTATAGAGCCCAATCACCAAAAGGATAGAGATTATTATAAGAATCTAAGTTTGTCCTATTTGAGGGATAAACTTTGATTCTAAGGAAAATGATAGGAAAAAAAGCTTTACATACCAAACCTAATGAGCAAAATAGTGTATCCCAATGAGGAAAATGTGTTTGTTGTGCCTAATCACAAAAAGAATGAAGATTATTACAAGAATCCAAGTTTGTCACATTTTACTAACATAATTTGAATCTGAGGAAAATGGTAGAAAGAAAAGATTTTCCTACCATTCTAAAACATTGATATTGTGTATCCTAATGAGAAGAATGTATTTGTAGAGCCCAATTGTCAAAGGATACAGATTATTACGAAAATCCAAGGTTGTCCTATTTGACAGACAAACTTTGATTCTAAGGAAAATGGTGGAAAGAAAAGTTTTTCTTGCCAAACAAAAGCATTAATATTGGGTATCCCAATGAAGAGAATGTGTTTATGTGCCCAATCATAGAAAAAAAAGAAGATTATTAAGAGAATTTATGTGTACACTTTTTGGTGGATGAACTTTGATTTGAAGGAAAATGATGGAATAAAAAGGTTTTCTTGCCAAATCAAAGCATCAAAACTATGTATTCCAATAAGGAGAATGTGTTCATAGTTTCCAATCATAAAAAGAATGGAGATTATAACGAGAATCCAAGTTTGTCATATTTTAATATACATAATCTGATTCTAAGGAAAATGGTGGGAAAAAAGTTTTCTTACCATTCCAAAGCATTGATATTGTGTATCCTAATGAGGAGAATGTATTTATAGTGCCCAATCACCAAAAAGATAGGGATTATTAAAAAAAATCAAGTTTGTCCTATTTGATGGATGAACTTTGATTTTAAGGAAAATGGTGGAGCAAAAAATTTTTCATTTTAAACCAAAGCTTCAATATCATGTATCCTAATAAGGGGAATGTGTTTATAATGCCCACTCGCAAAAAAAAATGGAGACTATTGCATGAATCCAAGCTTATCCTATTTGATGGACAAATATTGATGTTACAAAAAATGGAGGAAAAAAGTTTTTTTTGCCAAACCAAAGTATCACAATTGTGTATCCCAA
Organism: Adansonia digitata; assembly: GCA_029448705.1. NCBI lineage: Eukaryota > Viridiplantae > Streptophyta > Magnoliopsida > Malvales > Malvaceae > Adansonia > Adansonia digitata. Next base: position 3,309 of record JAQSVH010036543.1, on the reverse strand, counting down.
TGAAGAGAATGTGTTTATAGTGCCCAATCACAAAAAGAATGAAGATTATTATGAGAAACTGTATTTATACCTTTTGGAGGATAAACTTTGATTGCAAGGAAGATGGTGGAATGAAAAGCTTCTCTTATCATACCAAAGCATCAAAACTATGTATCCTAATGAAGAAAATGTGTTTATAGTTCCCAATCACAAAAAGAATGGAGATTACTATGAGAATCTAAGTTTGTCACTTTTACTGACGTAATCTAAGTATGAGGAAAATGGTGGAAAAACAAGGTTTTCTTACCTTTCCAAGGTGTTCATATTCTGTATCACAAGAAGGAGAATGTGTTTATAGTGCCCAGTCACCAAAAGAAATGAGATTATTAGAATCCAAGTTTGTCCTATTTGAGGGATGAACTTTAATTCTAAGGAAAATGATGGAAAGAAAAGGTTTTCCTGTCAAACCAAAGAATCAAAATCGCGTATCCCAATAAGGAGAATGTGTTTATAGTGCCAAATCACAAAAAGAATGGAGATTATTATGAGAATCCAAGTTTTCTACAATTAACTGATGTAATTTGTTTTTGAGGAAAAATGATGGAAAGAAAAGCTTTTCTTACCATTCCAAAAACTGATATTCTATATCCCAATAAGAAGAATATGTTTACAAAGCCCAATTAACAAAAAGATAGAGATTATTATGAGAATCGAGCTTCATTCCATTTGATGGACAAACTTTGATTCTAAGGAAAATGGTGAAAAGAAAAGTTTTTCTTGCCAAACCAAAGCATCAATATCTTGTATCTCAATGAAAAGAATGTGTTTATACTACCCAATCAAAAAAATGGAGATTATTCTGAGAATCCAAATTTGCCCCATTTAACGGATGAACTATGATTTTGAAGAAAAAAGCTTTTCCTATTAAACTAATATCAAAATCGTGCATCCTAATGAGGAGAATGTGTTTATAGTGCCTAATAACATAAGGAATAGAGATTTTTATGATTATCCAAGTTTGCCACATTTTAACAGACGTAATCTAATTTAGAGAAAAATGGTGGAAAAAAAAGGTTTTCTTACCATTCCAAAGCATCGATATCATGTATCCCAATGAGTAGAATGTATTTATAGTGCCCAATCGCAAAAGGGTGGGGATTATTACAAAAGTGCAAGTTTATCCCATTTGATGGATGAACTTTGATTCTAAGGAAAATGGTAGAACAAAAAGTTTTTCTTTCCAAACCAAAGCTTCAATATCATGTATCACAATGAAGGGAATATGTTTATAGTGCCCATTAACAAAAAAATGGAGATTATTGCATTAATCCAAGTTTATCCCATTTTACAAATGGATATAGATTCTAAGAAAAATGGTGGAAAGGAATGTTTTTCTTGCAAAACCACTGCATCGTAATTGTGTGTCCTAATGAGGAGAATGTGTTTATAATGCCCAATCACAAAAAGAATGGAGATTATTATGACAATCCATGTTTATAACTTTTGATGGATAAACTTTGATTCTAAAGGAAATGGTGGAATGAAAATCTTTTCTAGCCAAACCAAAGCATTAAAGTTGTGTATCCCAATGAGGAGAATGTGTTTATAGTTCTTGATCATAAAAAGAATGGAGATTGTTATGAGAATCCATGTTTGTCACATTTGACAGATGTAATCTAATTCTGAGGAGAACGGTGGAAATAAAAGGTTTTCTTAGCATTATAAGGCATCGATATCATGTATCCCAATTAGGAGAATGTGTTTATAGTGCCCAATCACAAAAAGATTGAAGATTATTATGAGAATCCAAGTTTATGATGTTTGACAGACATAATCTGATTTTAAGGAAAATGGTGGAAAGAAAAGGTTTTATTACCATTACAAGGCATCGATATCATGTATCCCAATTAGGAGAATGTGTTTATAGTGCCTAATCACAAAAATATTAGAGATTATTATGAGAATCGAAGTTTGTTAGATAGGACTGCCGTAATTTGATTTTAAGGAAAATGGTGGAAGGAAAAGCTTTTCTTACCATTCCAAAACATTGGTATTGTATGTCCTAATGAGAAAAATGTGTTTATAGAGCCTAGTTAACAAAAGGATTGAGATTCTTGCAAGAATCCAAATTCATCCCATTGGACAAATAAACTTTGATCCTAAGGAACATAGTGGAGAGAAAAGTTTTTCTTGCTAAACCAAAGCATCAATATCTCGTATCCCAATGAGGAGAATGTGTTTATTGTGCCCAATCAAAAAAGGAATAGAGATTATTAAGAGAATGCAAGGTTGTCCTATTTGAGGGATAAACTTTAATTCTAACGAAAATGAAGGGAAAAAAACTTTTTATACCAAATCAAAGCATCATAATCGTGTATCCAAATGAGGAGAATATGTTTATAGTGCCCAATCATAAAAAGAATAGAGATTACTGTAAGAATCCTACTTTGTAACATTTTGACAGACATAATTTGATTATGAGGAAAGTGGTAGAAAGATAAGGTTTTCTTGCTATTCCAAAGCATTGATATCGTGCATCACAATAAGAAGAATGTGTTTATAGAGCCCAGTTGCCGAAAGGATTGAGATTATTATAGGAATCCATGTTTGACCCATTTGACGGATGAACTTTGATTTCTATGAAAAATTGTAGAACAAAAAGCTTTTCTTGCCAAACAAAGCATCAAAACCTCGTATGCCAGTTAGAAGAATGCATTTATAGTGTCTAATCATAAAAAGAATAAAGATTTTTATGAGAATCTAGGTTTGTCTCATTTGATGCATAAACCTTGATTCTATGGAAAATGGTGAAAAGAAAAGCTTTTTTTTTTCCGAAATAAAACATCAATATCATGTATCTCAATAAGGAGAGTGTGTTATAGTGCCAATCAGCAAAAAAAAAAGATTATTCTGAGAATCCAAGTTTATCCCATTAAGGAATGAACTTTGATTTTAAGGAAAATGTTGGAAGAAAAGCTTTTCCTGCCAAATGAAAGCATTAAAATCGTGTATCTTAATGAGGAGAATATGTTTATGTGCCCAATCACCAAAAGAATGGAGATTATTACAAGAATCCAAGTTTATCACATTTGATGGGTGTAATTAGATTTTGAGAAAAATAATGGAAAAAAAGGGTTTTCTTGCTATTCCAAAGCATGATGTCATGCATAACAATGAGAAGAATGTATTTATAGAGTTGAGTCACCAAAAGGACAAGGATTATTATGAGAATCCAAGTTTATCCCATTTTATGGATGAACTTTGACTTTTCAGAAAATAATGGAACAAAAAGCTTTTCTTGCAAAACCAAAGCATCAAAACTATGTATCC
>JAQSVH010036490.1:0-35952 GCA_029448705.1 Adansonia digitata | reverse complement strand
GACTAGCATATTAGTGCAACCTAGAAAAAGATAACTCCAACGACAAGTAATGCAGTTGATGGGGAAGGGCTTTATTAAAGAGTCCATGAGTCCATGTGCAGTACAAGCTTTTTTGGTGCCCAAAAAGGATGAATCAATACACATATGCATAGATAGCTAAGCTATTAACAAGATTACAATCAAATACTACTATCCTCGTCCATGGCAGATGACATGTTGGATAAGTTGCATGGCTCCTCTATCTTTTCGAAGATTAATCTTAAGAGTAGATACCATTAAATTTGAATAAAGGAAGGTGATGAATGGAAAATAACCTTCAAGACTAAGTTTGGGTTGTATGAATGGATAGTCATGCCTTTTAGGTTGTATGAATGGATAGTCAAGTTTTACGAAAATTTATTGGTCATTTTATTGTTGGATGACATACTTGTCTATAGTAGGAGCTTTGATAAACATATAGAGCATCTTACAAAGGTGTTTGAAGTGCTTTGAGAAGAGAAGCTATTTGCCAACCTTAAGAAGTGCACCTTTCGCAAGGATATCTAGTTTTTTTTAGCTAAGTTGTTTTCGAAAATTGAGTGGAACTGATGAAAAGAAGGTTAAAGCTACAAGGAATGGCTAATTCCCACTAATGTTGCTGAAATTTGAAGTTTTCATGGTTTGGCATCCTTCTACAGATGGTTTAAGAAAAAAATTTAGCACCATTATAGCTCCTTTAACTAAGTGCATGAAGAAGGAAACAGAGTTTAAGTGGACTAAAATAGCACAATAAAGTTTTGATTGATTATAGAAAAGTTAAGTTCAGCTCCATACTAGCATTACTAGATTTCTCTAAAACCTTTGAAGTAGAGTGTGATGTATAAGGAATTAGGATTGGAGCTATTCTTAAGCAAGATAGGCATCCCATTGCCTATTTTAGTGAGAAGTTAAGTGGTCCTCGTCTTAACTACTCAACCTATGATAAAGAGTTTTATTCACTAATGCGAGCATTGGAAACTTGGCAACATTACTTATCACCTAAGGAGTTTGTGATTCATATGGATCATGAGTCATTAAAACATTTAAAGGGATAAAGCAAGCTAAATAAAAGAAATGCCAAGTGCATGGAGTTCTTGGAGATGCTTCCCTATGTAATTAAGTACAAGAAAGAGAAAGTCAACATTGTAGTGAATGCACTTTCGCGAAGGGATGCATTAATCTTTATGCTTACTACGAGATTAACGAGGTTTGATTTGATGATAGAGTTATATAAAGAGGACCTATACTTTGCAAATATCTATGAAAAATGCACCAAGGGAGCAAAAGAGGGCTATTTTTAGCATGAAGGATTTCCCTTCAAGTCTGGCCGATTATGTATTCTTTTTTGCTTAATTCGAGAGCTTTTGGTGCGTGACGCTCATAGTGGAGGTCTTGCTAGACACTTTGGAGAAAAGAAAACATTAGAAGCACAACAATACACTTTTATTGGCCGACAATGAACTGAGATGTTCATAAATTTGTAAAAAGGCATGTTTTGTGCAAAAAGGCAGCGAGGAAGGAGATGGCACAAGGGTTATACATACCTTTGCCCATACCTGAACATCTTTAGGAACACATAAGCATGTATTTTATTTTAGGTTTACCTAAGACATCATGGGGAAAAAATTCAATAATAGTTGTAGTAGATCATTTTTCAAAAATATCATACTTCATTCCATGCCACAGAATTAACGATGCCAGCTATATAGCTGATTTGTTCTTCAAAGAAATAGTTTGAGTACATGGGATTCCTAAAGCATTATTTTTGATCGTGATGCTAAGTTTGTAAGCTATATGTGGAAGACTTTATGGAAGAAGCTTGGAACCAAGTTGTTATTTAGCACAGCTTGTCATCCACAAATTGATGGGTAAACTGAGGTGGTGAATAAAGCACTTTCAACTTTACTTAAGACTGTGGTGAACAAGAACCTGAAGAATTAGGATGAGTGGTTGGCATTTGTAGAGTTCGCTTATAATCGTACTGTACACAACGCTACTAAGCATTCTTTTTTTGAGGTGGTCTATGGTTTCAACCCAACTATATTTTTTGATCTAGCACCAATACTAATTAGTGAGATGAGTTGTATAGATGGAGCTAAGAAGGCTCAAATGGTGAAAAATATGCATAAATAAATTATAAAATAGATCGAGAAGAAGAACAAAGCTTATAAAAGATCAACAAACAAAAAGAAAAAGCAAGTTATATTTAAGCTAAAAGATCTTGCATGGATTCATCTTCACAAGGAAAGGTTCCTTAATCAAAGGAAGTGTAAGCTGATGCCATGGGCTGATAGTCCTTTTAGAGTCCTTGAGAAGTTAAATGATAACGTTTACAAGCTTGACCTACCAAAAGAATACAATGTGAGTACTACGCTCAATGTTTAAGATCTTACACCCTTCGTAGAAGACATCTTAAGTAATGGAGATGATGTGGATTTGAGGGCAAATCCTTCTTAATAAGGAGGAAATGATGTGCCACATCATGGTTAGCCCAAGTTAGCAAGCCCAAAGGAGGATGAGTTCGATTATACAGGCCCAATCACACGATCAAGGGTTAAAAGAGTGAACTTAGTGTATCAAGTTCTCGTTAAGAAAGATCTTTAAAGATTCTAGAACTCTTCTTAAAGCAAGAAAGTCAGCATTATCTAAATTTGAAAAGTTTTGGTATACTAATTATTACTTTATCTCCAAGGCTTTCAATTTATATTTTAAGAAGGTTTTAATTCCTTAGCTTGTAAGGAAATTAATTCCATTGACTATTTTATTTTAGGAAGGTTATAATTCCTTAGCTTGTAAGGAAAGTAATTCCATTGACTATTTGGTTTTAGGAAGGTTTTACTTTCTTTATGGGCAAGTAATATCTTAATTAATTATTTAGGATTTAGTTTCCTCTTCTTGTAAAGGCCTTTGGCCATATCTTTTGCTATAAATAAAAGACCTTATGCTTGTTTTTGCGGCATTTAGAGTTGATTAATAAAGTAGCTGATTATTTCAATTCTTTTTTTTCATTCAAGTTTTCTTGGTGGCGAGTTTGTGAGACTAATCTTTTAGGTTTCTCATCCCTAAAAATGGCGTCCAACCCTTGTATTGATTGTGGTGAGGATTCTTATCAATCAATCAAGGTTTATTCCTTCCATCCTTGCAACTTTTAGATTTTAGATTTTGTTTATTTTCTCTTATTTTTGTTTTAAATCATTAAAGACCTATTTCCATTGAGTTATATTCTTATAAGGCTTATCATTTACGAAACCAATACATCATTGTCATTTAATCCAACAAGGAGAATGCGTTCATGGTGCCCAATCATGAAAAGAAAGGAGATTATTATGTCTAACTATGTTTGTCATAATTGATAGATAAACTATGATTCGAAAAAAATTGTGGAGAAAAAAGCTTTTCTTATGTAACCAAAGTATCAATGTCATCTATCCCAATAAGGAGAATGTGTTTATGGTGCCTAATCATGAAAAGAAATAAGATCATTACATGTACCCAAGTTTCTTTTAATCGATGAATGAACTTTGACTCTAAGAAAATGGTGGAAGGAAAAGCTTTTTTTATTAACCAAAGCATCAATGCCATTTATCCTAAAGAGGAAAATGTGTTTACGGTGCCTAATCATGAAAAGAAAGAAGATTTTTATGTGCATCCATGTTTGTCGTAATTGACGAATGAACTTTGATTCCACAACAATGGTAGAAAGAAAAGCTTTTTTTTACGAAACTGATGCTTCAATATCATCTATCCTAATGATGAGAATGTATTTAGGTGCCCAATCATGAAAAGAAATGAGACTATTACATGCATCCATATTTGTCTCATTTGACGAATGAATGTGTGGTTCTAAAAAATTACAAAACCAAAGCAAAAATGTATTTATCCCAATAAGGAGAATGTGTTTATGGTGCACAATCTTGAAATGAAAGGAGATTATTGCGTGCATCCATGTTTGTCATAATTGATCGACGAACTTTGATTCCAAAATGATGGTGGAAAAAAATGCTTCTCTTATGAAACTAGAGTGTCAATGTCATCTATCCCAATGAGGAGAATGTGTTTATAGTGCCCAATCATGAAAAGAAAGGAGATCAATATGAGTATCCATATTTGTCCTAAATGATCGACAAACTTTTTTATTCTACAAAGATGTGGGAAAAAAAGACTTTCCTATGAAACCAATGAATCAGTGTCATTTATCCAAATAGGGAGATTGTGGTTATAATGTAGTATCATGAAATGAAAGGAGATTACTATATGCATCCATGTTTCTTACAATTGATGGACAAACTTTGATTCCAAAAAAATCATGGAAAGAAAAGCTTTTCTTATGAAAACAAAGTATCAATGTCATCTATCCCGATGACAAGAATGTATTTGTAGCACCCAATCATAAAAAGAAAAGAGATTATTACGTGCATCCATGTTTGTCATAATTAACTGACAAATCCAAAAAAATGATGAAAAGAAAAGCTTTACTTAAGAAACTAAAGCATCAGTGTCATCTATCCTAATAAGGAGAATATATTTATAATGCCTAATCATGAAAAGGAAAAAAATTATTACGTGTATCCATCTTTGTCACAATTGACGAATGAACTTTGATTCCAAAAAAAATGGTGGGAAGAAAAGCTTTTTTGCCAAAAATAAAGCATCATTGTCATTTATCACAATAAGGAGAATGGGTTTATATTGCCTAATCATGAAAAGAGTGGAGATTATTCCATGTATTGTAGTTTGTCCTAATTAAAGGATGAACTTTGACTCTAAGGATAATGGTGGAAAGAAAAGCTTTTCTTATGAAACCAAAGTATCATTGTCATTTATCCCAAAGAGGAGAATGTGTTTATGGTCCCCAATCATGAGAAAAAATAAGATTATTAAGTGCATCCATTTTTTTCATAATTGATGGATGAACTTTAATTCTAATGAAAATGGTAGAAAGAAAAGCTTTTCTTATGAAACCAAAGTATCAATGTTTTTTATCCAAAAGGTGATAATGTGTTTATGGTGCCCAATCATGAAAAAAAAAAGGAGGTATTATATGCATCCATGTTTGTCCCAATTGACGAGAAAATTTTGATTCTCAGAAAAATAGTAGGAAAAAAAACTCTTCATATGAAACTAAACCACCCTTGCCTTTTATCCCAATGAGGAGAAATGTTTATAGTGCCCAATCTTGAACAGAAAAGTTATTATTACATGTATCCATGTTTGCCCCAATTGACAGATGAGCTTTGACTCTAAGGAAAACATTAGAAAAAAAGCTTTTCTTATGAAACCAAAGTATTAATGTCTTTTATCCCAATGATGAGAATGCGTTTATGATACCTAATCATGAAAAAAAAGAGGTTATTATGTGTATCCATGTTTATCCCAATTGACGAATAAACTTTGATTCTAAGGAAAATTATGGGAAGAAAAGCTTGTCTTAGGAAACCAAAGCATCAATGTCATTTGTCCCAATGAGGAGAATGTATTTATGGTGCCCAACCATAGAAAAAAAAGAGATTATTACATGCATCAATATCTGTTACAATTGACGGACCAACTTTGATTCCAAAAAAGTGGTGAGAAGAAAAGCTTTTCATATGAAACCAAAGCACCATTGTCATTTATCCCAATGAGGAGAATGTGTTTATGGTGCCCAATCTTGAAAAGAAAGGTGATTATTACATGTATCCATGTTCATCCCAATTGACGAACGAGCTTTGATTCTAAAAAAATGGTAGAAGGAAAAGCTTTTCTTATTAAACCAAAGCATCATTATCATTTATCCCAATGAGAAGAAGTGTTTATGGTGTCCAATCATGAGATAAAGGAATTTATTATGTGTATCCATCTTTGTCCTAATTAACGGATGAACTTTGATTCTAAGGTAAATAGTGGGAAGAAAAGCTTTTCGTATGAAACCAAATTGTCAAAGTCATCTATCCCAATCAAGATAATGTGTTTATGGTGCTAAATCATGAAAAGAAAAGAGATCATTACGTGAATCCATGTTTGTCCCCATTGACGAACTAGCTTTGATTATGAGGAAAATAGTTGGAAGAAAAGCTTTTCTTATAAAGCCAAAGTTTTAACATTATTTATCCCAATGATGAGAAAGTGCTTATTGTGCCTAATCAAGAAGAAAAAAGGTTATTACATGCATCGAAGTTTGTCCCAGTTAAAGGATGAACTTTGATTCTAAGGAAAATGGTGGAAAGAAAAACTTTTCTTATGAAACCAAGCATCATTGTCTTTTTCCCTAACGTGAAGAATGTGTTTATGGTGTTTAATCAAGAATAAAAAGTAGATTAATGTGTATATCCAAGTTTGTCTTAATTGATGGATGAACTTTGATTCTAAGAAAATGGTCAAAGGAAAGGCTTTTCTTATAAACTAAAACATCAATGTCATTTATCCCATTAAGGAGAATGTGTTTTATGGTGCCTAATCGTGAAAAAAAATGAGATTATTACGTGTATCCATGTTTGTCACAATTGACGGATAAACTTTGCTTCTATGGAAAATGGTATAAGGAAAAGCTTGTCTTATGAAACTAAAGCATAATTGTCATTTTTTCCAATGAAGAGAATGTGTTTATCATGCCCAATCAAGAATAAAAAGGAGATTAATATGTATATCCAAGTTTGTCTTAATTGATGGATGAACTTTGATTGTAAGAAAATGGTTGATGGAAAAGCTTTCCTTATGAACTAAAGCACCAATGTCATTTATCCTAATAAGATAAATGTGTTTATGGTGCCCAATCATGAAAAGAAAGGAGACTGTTATGTGTATCCATGTTTATCCCTATTAACAAACAAACATTGATTCTGTGGAAAATGGTTGGAAGAAAAGCTTTACTTATGAAACCAATGCATCATTGTCATTTATCCTAATGAGAAAAATGTGTTTACGGTACCTAATCTTGAAAAGAAATAAGATTATTACGTGCTGCCATGTTTCTCATAATTGACAAATGAACTTTGATTCGAAAAAAATGGTGGAAAGATAAGCTTTTCTTAAGAAACCAAAGTGTTAATGTCATCTATCCTAATAAGGAGAATGTGTTTATGGCGCATAATCATGAAAAGAAAGGAGATCATTACGTCTATCCATATTTATCCCAATTGATAAACGAACTTTGATTCCAAAAAAATAGTGGATAAAAAAGCTTTTCTTATGAAACCAAAGCATCAATGTCCTTTATCGTAATGAGGAGAATGTGTTTATGATACCCAATCATGAAAAGAAAGGAGATTATTATGTGTATCCATGTTTGTCCCTATCTATGAATGAACTTTGATTCTAAGGAAAATCATGGGAAAAAAGCTTTTCTAATGAAACCAAAGCATCATTATCATTTATCGCAATGACTAGAATGTGTTTATGGTGCCCATTCCTGAAAAAAAAAGGAAATTATTACGTGTATTCATTTTTGTCCGAATTAACGGACATACATTGATTCTAAAAAAATGGTGGAAAGAAAAACTTTTCTTGCGAAACCAAAGTGTCATTGTAGTTTATCCCAATGAAGAGATTGTGTTTATGTTGCCCAAACATGAAAAGAAAGGAGATCATTACGTGTATCTAGGTTTGTCCCAATTGATGGACAAGCTTGGATTAAGAGGAAAACAGTGAAAAGAAAGCTTTTCTTGTAAAACCAAAGTATCAATCTCATTCATCCCAATAATGAGAAAGTGTTTATGGTGCCCAATCATGAAAAAAAAGGAGGTTATTATGTGTGTCAATGTTTATCCCAATTGATGGATGAACTTTATTTCTAAGGAAAATAGTGGAAAAAAAGCCATTCGTATGAAATCAAAGTGTCAATGTCATCTATGCCACTGAAAAGAATGTGTTTATGGTGCCCAATCATGAAAAAAAGGAGATCATTACGTCTATCCACGTTCGCCCCAATTGACGAATGAGCTTTGATTCTAAGGAAAAATGGCAGAAAGAAAAGCTTTTCTTATAAAACCAAAGTATCATTATCATTTATCATAATGATGAGAAAGTGGTTATGGTGCCCAATCAAGAAAAAAATAAGGTTATTATGTGTATTAAAGTTTGTCCCAGTTGAAAGACAAACTTTGATTTTGAGGAAAATGGTGGAAAGAAACGCTTTTCTTATGAAACCAAAGCATCATTATCATTTTTCCCAAATAGGAGAATGTTTTTATGGTACCCAATCAAGAATAAAAAGGAGATTAATGTATGAATCAAGGATTGTCTCAATTGATGGATGAATTTTGGTTCTAAGAAGATGGCCGAAGGAATTTCTTATGAACTAAAGCATCAATGTCATTTATCCCAATCAGGAGAATGTGTTTATGGTGCCCAATCATGAAAAAAAAAAGATTATTACGTGTATTTATGTTTTTTCCTAATTGACAGATGAACTTTGATTCTAAAAAAGTGGTGGAAAGAAAAGCTTTTCCTATGAAACCAAAGCATCAATCTCACTTATCCTAATAAGGAGATTGTGTTTATGGTGCCCAATAATGAATCAAAAGGTGATTAATACATGCATCCATGTTTATCGTAATTGATGGAAGAACTTTGGTTCAAAAAATATTATGGAAAGAAAAGCTTTTTTTATGAAACCAAAGTGTCAATGTCATCTACCCTAATGAGAAAAATGTGTTTATGGCGCTTAATCATGAAAAGAAATGAGATCATTACGTGTATCCATGTTTGTCCTAATTGATAAATGTGCTTCGATTCTAAGGAAAATGATGGAAAGAAAAGCTTTTCTTATGAAACCAAAGCACCATTGTCATTTATCCCAAGAAGGAAAATGTGTTTATAGTGCCCAATCTTGAAAAGAAAGGTGATTATTATGTGTATCCAAGTTTGTCCCAATTAACAGATGAGCTTTGATTCTAAAAAAATAGTGGAAGAGAAAGCTTTTCTTATTAAACCAAAGCGTTACTGTCATTTATCCTAAAGAGGAGAACATTTTTATGATGCCCAACCATGAAAAAAAAGAGTTTATTATGTGCATCCATGTTTGTCCAATTAACGGATGAACTTTGATTCTAAGAAAAATAATGGGAAGAAAAACCTTTCTTTGATGAAACCAAAGGATCATTGCCATTTATCCTAATGAGTAGAATGTGCTTATAGAGCTCAATCATGGAAAGAAAGGTGATTATTATGTGTATTCATGTTTATCCTAATTGATTAATGAACTTTGATTAAAAAAAAGTGGTTAAAAGAAAAGCTTTTCCTATGAAAGCAAAGCGTCAATGTCATTTACCCAATAGGGAGAATGTGTTTATGGTGCCCAATCATGAATAAAAGGCGATTAATATGTGCATCTATGTTTGTCATAATTGACGGGCGAACTTTGATTCCAAAAAAATGGTGGAAAGAAAAGCTTTTCTTCTGAAACCAAAGTGTCAATGTCATCAATTCCAATGAGGAGAATGTGTTTATGATGCCCAATCATGAAAAGAAAAAAGATCATTACGTGTATCCATGTTTCTCCCAATTGATGGACGAGCTTTGATTCTAAAAATATGGTGGAACAAAAGCTTTTATTATTAAACCAAAGCATCATTGTCATTTATCCTAATGAGGTGAATGTTTTAATGGTGCATAATTAAGCAAACAAGAGCTAATTACGTGTATCAAAATTTGTGACAAACTTTGATTCTAAGGAAAATGGTGGAAATAAAAGCTTTTCTTATGAAAGCAAAGCATCATTGCCATTTTTTCTAATAAGAAGAATGTGTTTATGGCACCTAATCAAGAATAAAAAGGAGATTAATGTGTGTATCCAAGTTTGTCTCAATTCATGGTCAAACATTTTTCGAAGAAAATTGATGAAGGAAAAGCTTTTCTTAAAAACTAAAGTCTTAATGTCACTTATCCCAATAGGGAAAATGTTTTTATGGTGCCCAATCATGAAAATGAAGAAGATTATTCGTGTATCCATGTTTATCCATATTAACAAACGAACATTGATTCTGGGGAAAATGGTTCGAAGAAAAGCCTTTCTTATGAAACCAATGCATCATTGTTATTTATCCTAATGAGGAAAATGGGTTTATGGTGCCCAATCATAAAAAAAAGGAGATTTTTATGTGGATTCATGTTTGTCCCAATTGATGAATGAACATTGATTCAAAAAAATTGGTGGAAAGAAAAGATTTTCTTATGAAATGAATGCATCATTGTCATTTATCCTAATAAGGAGAATGTGTTTATGGTGCCCAATCATGAAAAGAAAGGAGATTATCACATGCAACCATGTTTGTCATAGTTGACGGATAAACTTTGATTCCAAAAAATGGTGGAAAGAAAAGCTTTTCTTATGAAACCAAAATGTCAATGTCATCAATCCTAATAAGGAGAATGAGTTTGTGGTGCCCAATCATGAAAAGAAAAGAGATCATTACATGTATCCAAGTTCGTCCCACTTGACGAACGTACTTTGATTCAAAAGAATGGTGGAAAGAAAAGTTTTCCATATAAAGCCAAAGTGTCAATGTCATTTATCCTAAAGAGGAGAATATGCTTATGATGCCCAATCATGAGAAGAAAAGAGATTATTACATTTATCCATGTTTATCTCTATTCATGAATGAACATTGATTTTAAGGAAAATCGTGGGAAGAAAAGCTTTTTCGATGAAACCAAAGCATTATTGTCATTCATCCCAATGAGTAGAATATGTTTATGGTCCCCAATCGTGAATAGAAAAGAGATTACTATTTATCCTAATTGATAGATGAACGTTTATTCAAAAAAGTGGTGGAAAGAAAAGCTTTTCTTATGAAACCAATGCATCATTATCATTTATCCCAATGGGGAGAATGTTTTTATGGTGTCCAATCATAAAATGAAAGGAGATTATTAGATGCATCCATGTTTGTCACAATTGTTGGATGAACTTTGATTCCAAAAGATGGTGGAAAGAAAAGCTTTTCTTATGAAACCACAGTGTCAATGTCATCCATCCCAATAAGGAGAATTAGTTTGTGGTGCCTAATCAAGAAAAGAAAGGAGATCATTATGTGTATCTAAGTTTGTCCCAATTTACAGATAAATTTTGACTCCAAAAGAATGATGGAAAGAAAAGCTTTTTTTATGAAACCAAAGCATCAATGACGTTTATCCTAATGAGGAGAATATGTTTATGGTGCCCAATCATGAGAAGAAAGGAGATTATTACATGTATCCATGTTTGTCTCTATTCACGAATGAACATTGATTCTAAAGAGAGTCGTGGGAAAAAAAGCTTTTCTGATAAAACCAATGCATCATTGTGATTGTGCTTGTGGTGCCCAATTGTTAAAAGAAAGAAGATTATTGCATGTATTCATGTTTGTCCCAATTGACAAATGAACTTTAACTCAAAAAAGAATGGTGGAAAGAAAAGCTTTTCTTATAAAACCAAAGCATCAATGTCATTTATCCCAATAAGGAGATTGTGTTTATGGTGCCCAATCATGAATAAAAAGGCGATTAATAAGTGTATCCATGTTTGTCATAATTGATGAACAAACTTTGATTCCAAAAAAAATAGAGGAAAGAAAAGCTTTTCTTATAAAACTAAAGCATCAATGTCGTTTATCCTAATAAGGAAAATGTGTTTATGGTGCCCAATCTTGAAAAGAAAGGTGATTATTATGTGTTTCCATATTTGTCCCAATTGACTGACGAGCTTCAATTCTAAAAAAATGGTAGAAAGAAAAGCTTTTCTTATTAAACTAAATCATCATTGTCATTTATCCCAATGAGGAGAATGTCTTTATGGTGCCTATCATGAAAAAAAAAGGTTATTATGTGCATCCATATTAGTCCCAATTGATAGGCAAACTTTAATTACGAGGAAAATATGAGAATAAAAGCTTTACGTATGAAACCAAAATGTCAAGGTCATCTATCTAATGAAGAGGTTAAGTTTGTGGTGCCCAATCGTGAAAAGAAATAAGATCATTACGTTTATCCATGTTTGTCCTCAATAATGGATGAGCTTTGATTCTAAGGAAAATGGTGGAAAGAAAAGCTTTTCTTATAAAACCAAAGTATCAATGTCATTTATCCTAATGATGAGACAGTGTTATGGTGCCTAATCAAGAGTAAGTAAGGTTATTATGTTTATCAAAGTTTGTCCTAGCTGAAGAACGAACTTTCATTCTAAGAAAATTGGTGGAAAGAAAAGCTTTTCTTATGAAACTAAAGCACCATTATCATTTATCCAATGAGGAGAATATGTTTATGGTGCCCAATCTTGAGAAGACATGTGATTACTACGTGTATCCATGTTTGTCCCAATTAATGGACAAGCTTTGATCCTAAAAAAATGGTAGAAGGAAAAACGTTTCTTATTACACCAAAGCATCATTGTCATTTATCCCAATGAGGAGAATATGTTTGTGGTGCCAATCATGACAAAAAGAAGGTTATTATGTGCATCCATATTTGTCCCAATTGATAGATGAACTTTATTTTCGAGGAAAATAGTGGGAACAAAAGCTTTACGCATAAAACCAAAGTGTTAAGGTCATCTATCCCAATAAAGAAAATAAGTTTGTGGTGCCTAATCCTAAAAAGAAATGAGATCATTGCGTTTATTCGTGTTTGTCCTAATTAACGGACGAGCCTTGATTCTAAGGAAAATGATGGAAAAAAAGCTTTACTTATAAAACCAAAGTATCAATGTCATTTGTCCCAATGATGAGAAAATGTTTATGATGCTCAATCATGAAAAAATGAGATTATTATATGTATCAAATTTTTTTCCAGTTGAAGGACGAACTTTGATTCTAAGGTACATGGTGGAAAGAAAAGCTTTTTTTATGAAACCAAAGCACCGTTGCCATATATCCCAATGAGGAGAATGTGTTTATGGTGCCCAATCTTGAAAAGAAAGGTGATTATTATGTGTATCCATGTTTGTCCCAATCGATGGACGAGCTTTGATTCTAAAAAAAAGGTAGAAGGAAAAGCTTTTCTTATTAAACCAAAGCATCATTGTCATTCATCCCAATAAGAAAAATGTGTTTATGGTACCCAATCATGAAAAATAGAGGTTATTATGTGTATCCTTGTTTGTCCCAATTAACAGACAAACCTTGATTCTAGGGAAAATAATGGGAAGAAAAACTTTTTGCATGAAACCAAAGTGTCAATGTTATCTATCTTAATGAAGAGAATGTGTTTATAGTGCCCAATCATGAAAAGAAAGTAGATCATTATGTGTACCCATGTTTATCCCAATTAACGGATTAACTTTGATTCCAAGGAAAATAGTGGGAAAAAAAGCTTTATTTGAAACCAATATGTCAATGTCATCTATCCCGATGATGAAAATGTGTTTATGGTGCCCAATCATGAAAAGAAATGAGATCGTTACATATATCTATGTTTGTCCTAATTAACGGATGAGCTTTGATTATAAGGAAAACGGTGGAAAGAAAAACTTTTCTTATAAATTCAAAGTATCAATGTCATTTATCCCAATGATGAAAAATTGTTTATGGTGCCAAGTCAAGAGAAAAATAAGGTTATTACATGTATCGAAGTTTGTCCCAGTTAAAGGATAAACTTTGATTCTAAGGAAAATAGTGGAAAAAAAACCTTTTTGTATGAAAACAAAGCATCATTGTCATTTTTCCCAATGAGGAGAATGTGTTTATGGTACCCAATCAGGATAAAAAGGAGATTAATGCGTATATCCAAGTTTGTCTCAATTGATAGATAAATTTTGATTCTAAGAAAATTGGTCGAAGGATAGGCATTTCTTATAAACTAAAGCATTAATGTCATTTAATCTATTGAGGAGAATGTGTCTATGGTGCCCAATCATGAAAAAAAATAAGGTTATTACGTGCATTCATGTTTACCATAATTGACGGATGAACTTTGATTCTAAGGAAAATGGTAGAAGGAAAAACTTTTCATATGAAGCCAAAGCATCATTGTCATTTTTCCCAATAAGAAGAATGTGTTTATGGTGCCTAATCACTAAAAGAAAGAAGATTATTATGTGTTTCTATGTTTGTTCCTATTGGCAAATGAACTTTGATTCTAAGGAAAATCATTGGAAGAAATGCTTTTCTCTGATGAATCCAAAGCATTATTGACATTTATCCCAATGAGTAGAATGTGTTTATGGAGACCAATCATTAAACAAATTGAAATTATTACATGTATTCATGTTTGTCCCAACCGACGGATGAACTTTCATTCTAAAATATGGTGGAAAAAAAAGCTTTTCTTATGAAACCAAAGTGTCAATTTAATTTATCCCATTGAGGAAATTGTGTTTATAATGCCTAATCTTGAAAAGAAAGGTGATTATTATGTGTATTCATATTTGTCCCAATTGATGGATGAACTTTTATTTCAAAAAAATGGTGGAAAGAAAAGCTTTTCTTATGAAACCAAAGCATCAATGTCATTTATCCTAATGAGTAGATTATGTTTATGGTGCCTGATCATGAATAAAAAGGCAATTATTATGTGCTTCCATATTTGTCACAATTGACGGATGAACTTTAATTCCAAAAAAATGGTGGAAAGAAAAGCTTTTCTTATAAAACCAACGTGTCAATGTTGTCTATCCTAATGAGAATAATGTGTTTATAGTGCCTAATTGTGAAAAGAAAGGTTATTATGAGCATCCATGTTTATCCTAATCGACGGATGAGCTTTAATTCTAAGGAAAATGCTGGAAAGAAATGCTTTTCTTATAAAACCAAATTATCAATGTCATTTGAGAAAGTGTTTATGGTGCCCAACCAACAAAAAAAAGTTATTACATGTATCAAAGTTTGTCCTAATTAAAGGATGAACTTTGATTCTAAGGAAAATGGCGGAAAGAAAAGCTTTTCTTGTGAAACCAAAGCATCATTGTCATTTTTCCCAATAAGAAGAATGTGTTTACGATGCCCAATCAAGAATAAAAAGGAGATTAATATGTGTATCCAAGCTTATCTTAATTAATGGACAAACTTTAATTCTAATAAAATGGTCAAAGGAAAAGCTTTTCTTATGAACTAATGCATCAATGACATTTATCCCAATAAGGAGAATGTGTTTATGGTGCCCAATCATGAAAAGAAATGAGATTATTATGTGCATCCATTTTTGTCACAATTGATGGATGAACTTTGATTTGAAAGAAAATGGTAGAAAGAAAGCATTTCTTATGAAACCAAAGCATTATTGTCATTTTTCCCAATGAGGAGAATGTGTTTTTGGTGCCCAATCACAAACAAAAAGGAGATTAATGCGTATATCCAAGTTTGTCTCAATTAATGGCTGAATTTTGATTCCAAGAAAATGGTCAAAGAAAAAGTTTTCTTATAAACTAAAGCGTCAATGTCATTTATCCCAATGAGGAACATGTGTTTATGGTGCCCAATCATGAAAAGAAATGAGATTATTATGTGCATCCATGTTTGCAATAATTGACAGATGAACTTTGATTCTAGGGAAAACAGTAGAAACAAAACTTTTCTTATAAAACCGAAGCACCATTATCATTTTTTCCAATGAGGAGAATGTGTTTATAGAGCTAAGTCAAGAATAAAATAGAGATTAATGTGTGTATCCAAGTTTGTCCTGATTGATGGACGAACTTTAATTCTAGGAAAATGGTCGAAGGAAAAGTCTTTCTTATGAACTAAAGCATCAATGTTATTTATCCTAACGAGGAAAATGTGTTTATGGTGCCTAATCATGAAAAAAAAAAGATTATTACGTGTATCTGTGTTCGTCCCTATTCACAAATGAACTTTGATTCTAAGGAAAATCATGGGAAAAAAAGCTTTTTCTTTGATGAAATCAAAGTATCATTGTAATTTATCCCAATGAGTAGAATGTGTTTATAGTGCCCAACCATGAAAAGCAAAGAGATTATTACGTGTATTCATGCTTGTCCTAATTGTCGGACAAACTTTAATTTCAAAAAAAGGGTTGAAGGAAAAGCTTTTCTTATGAGACCGAAGTGTCACAGTCATTTATCCTAATGAGGAGATTGGTTTTATGCTGCCCAATCATGAATAAAAAGGCAATTAATACGTGCATCCATGTTTGTCACAATAGACAGACGAACTTTGATTTCAAAAAATGAGGGAAAGAAAAGCTTTTCTTATGAAACCAAAGTGTCAATGTCATCTATCCTAATGCGAGAAATGTGTTTATGGCGTCCAATCATGAACAGAAAGGAGATCATTACGTGTATCCATGTTTGCAGTAATTAACAGATGAGCTTTGATTCTAAGAAAAATGGTGGAAAAAAAAGTTTTCTTATGAAACAAAGTATCAATGTCATTTATCCTAATGATGAGAAAGTGTTTAAGGTGCCTAATCAAGAAAAAAAAGGTTATTACGTGTATTAAAGTTTGTCCCAGTTAAAGGATGAACTTTGATTCAAAGGAAAATGGCAGAAAGAATGGCTTTACTTTTGAAACTAAGGCACCATTATCATTTATCCTAATGAGGAAAATTTGTTTATGTTGCCCAATCTTGAAATGAAAGGTGATTATTACGTGTATCCTTATTTGTCTCAATTGACGGATGGGCTTTGATTCTAAAAAATGGTGGAAGAAAAAGCCTTTCCTTATCATTGTCATTTATCCCAACAAGCAGAATGTGTTTATGGTGCCCAATCATGAAAAAAAAGAGGTTATTATGTGTATCCATGTTTGCCCTAATTAATGGACGAACTTTGATTCTAAGGAAAATAATGGGAAAAAAAGCTTTTCGTATGAAACCAAAGCATCAATGTCATCTATCCCAAAGAAGAGAATGTGTTCATGGTGCCCAATCATGAAAGGAAAGGAGATCATTACATATGTCCATGTTTGTCCTAATTGACAGATGAGCTTTGATTCGAAGCAAAATGGTGGAAAGAAAAGCTTTTCTTATAAAACCAAAGTATCAATGTTTTTTATCCCAATAGAAGAATGTGTTTATGATGCCAAATCGTGAAAAAAAGGAATTTATTATGTGTATCCATGTTTGTCCCAATTGATAGATGAACTTTGATTCTAAGGAAAATAGTGGTTAAAAAAGCTTTTCATATGAAACCAAAGTGTCAATGTCATCTATCCCAATGAAGATAATGTGTTTATGGTGCCCAATCGTGAAACAAATGAGGTTATTAACTATATCCATGTTTGTCCTAATTGATAGATGAACTTTGATTATAAGGAAAGTAGTGGGAAGAAAAGCTTTTCGTATGAAACCAAAGTGTCAATGTCATCTATCCCAATGAAGACAATGTGTTTATGGTGCCCAGTCGTGAAAAGAAAGGAGATCATTACGTGTATCCATGTTTGTCATAATTGACGAACGAGCTTTAATTCTACGAAAAATGGTGGAAAGAAAAGCTTTTCTTATAAAACCAAAGTATCAATGTCATTTAACCCAATGACAAGAAAGTGTTTATGGCACCCAATCAAGATAAAAGAGGTTATTACGTGTATCAAAGTTTATCCTAGTTAAAGCGTGAACTTTGATTCTAAGGAAAATGGTGGAAATAAATTTTTTTTTATGAAACCAAAGCATCATTGTCATTTTTCCCAATAAGGAGAATGTGTTTATGGTGCCCAATCAAGAATAAAAAGGAGATTAATGCTTGTATCCAAGTTTGTCTCAATTGATGGATGAACTTTGATTGTAAGAAAGTAGTCGAAGGAAAAACTTTTCTTGTGAACTAAAGTGCCAATGTCACTTATCCCAATGAAGAGAATGTGTTTATGGTGCCCAATCATGAAAAGAAAGGAAATCATTACATATATCCATGCTTTTCCCATTTGACGAATGAAGTTTGATTCTAAGGAAAATGGTGGAAAAAAGCTTTTCTTATAAAACCAAATTGTCAATGTCATTTATTGCAACGATAAGAAAGTGTTTATGGTGCCCAATCAACCAAAAATGAGGTCATTACATATATCAAAGTTTGTCACAGTTGAAGGATGAACTTTCATTCTAAGGAAAATAGTGGAAAGAAAAATTTTTCTTATCAAACCAAAGCACCATTGTCATTTATCCCAATGAGGGGAACCTGTTTATGGTGCCCAATCTTGAAAAGAAAGGTGATTATTATGAGTATCCATGTTTTTCCCAATTAACATTGGAGCTTTGATTCTAAAAAAGTGGTAGAAGGAAATGCTTTTCTTATTAAACCAAAGCATCATTGTTATTTTTCCTAATAAAGAGAATATGTTTATGGTGCCCAATCATGAAAAAGAAAGGAAATTATTATGTGTATCCATGTTTGTCCCAACTAATGGATGAACTTTGATCCTAAGGAAAATAGTGGGAAGAAAAGCTTCGTAGGAAACCAAAGTGTCAATGTCATACATCCCAATGAAGAGAATCTGTTTATAATGCCCAATCATGAAAAAAATAAGGTTATTATGTGTATCCATGTTTGTCAAAATTGATGGACAAACTTTAATTCTAAGGAAAATAGTGGGAGGAAAAGCTTTTCATATGAAACCAAAGTGTCAATGTTATATATCCTAGTGAAGAAAATCTATTTATGGTGCCCAATCATGAAAAAATAAGGTTATTATATGTATCCATGTTTGTCGAAATTAACAAATGAACTTTAATTCCAAGGAAGATAGTGGGAAGAAAAGCTTTTCGTATGAAACCAAAGTGTCAATCTTATCTATCCCAATAAAGAAAATGTGTTTATGCTGCCCAATCGTGAAAAAAAAGAGATCATTACGTATATCCATGTTTGTCCTAATTGTTGGATAAGCTTTGATTCTTAGGAAAATGGTGGAAAGAAAAGCTTTTCTCATAAGACCAGAGTATCAATGTCACTTATCCCAATGATGAGAAAGTGTTTATGGTGCCTAATCAAGAAAAAATGAGGTTATTAAGTATATCAAAATTTATCCCAATTGAAGGACAAACTTTGATTCCAAAGAAAATAGAGGAATAAAAAGCTTTTCTAATGAAACCAAAGCATTATTGTCATCGTTCCAAATCACAAAATTGTGTTTATGGCACCCGATCAAGAATAAAAAAGAGTTTAATGCGTGTATCCAAGTTTATCTCAATTGATGGATGAATTTTGATTCTAAGAAAATGGTTGAAGGAAAAGCTTTTCTTATGAACTAAAGCATCAATATCATTTATCCCAAAGAGGAGAATGTGTTTATGGTGTCCAACCATGAAAAGGAAGGAGATTATTACGTGTATCCATGTTTATCCCTATTAACAAATGAACATTCATTCTAAGAAAAATGGTTAGAAGAAAAGCTTTTCTTATGAAAGTGATGCACCACTGTCATTTATCCCAATGAGGAGAATGAGTTTATGGTGCCCAATCATAAAAAGAAAGGAGATTATTACATGCATCAATGTTTGTCATAATTGACAAAACTTTAATTCTAAGGAAAATGGTAGAAAGAAAGCTTTTGTTATGAAACCAAAACATCATTGTCATTTTTTAGAATGAGGAGAATGTGTTTTTGGTGCCTAATCAAGAATAAAAAAAAGATTAATGGGTGTATCCAAGTTTGCCTCAATTGATGGATGAACTTTGATTCTAGGAAAGTGGTAGAACGAAAAGCTTTTTTTATGAACTAAAGCGTCAATGTCATTTATCCTAGTGAGGAGAACGTGTTTATGGTGCCTAATCATGAAAAAAAAATTAGATTATTACATGTATCCATGTTTATCCCTATTAACGAATGAACATTGATTCTGAGGAAAATGGTTGGAAGAAATGATTTTCTTATGAAACCGATGCATCATTATCATTCATACCAATGAGAAGAATGTGTTTATGGTGCCCAATCATGAAAAAAAAGGTGACTATTTCATGCATCCATGTTTGTCACAATTAATGGATGAACTTTGATTCCCAAAAAATTATGGAAGGAAAAGCTTTTCTTATAAAACCAAAGTGTCAATGTCATTTATCCCAATAAAGAGAAATTGTTTATGGTGCCTAATCATGAAAAGAAAGGAGATCATTATGTTTATCCATGTTTGGCCCAATCGATGGACGAACTTAGATTCCAAAAAAATAGTGGAAAGAAAATCTTTTCTTATGAAACCAAATTGTCAATGTCGTTTATCCTAATGAGGAAATGTGTTTATGGTGCCCAATCATGAAAAGAAAGGAGATTATTACGTGTATCCATGTTTGTCCCTATTCCCAAATGAACTTTAATTATAAGGAAAATCATGGGAAGAAAAGCTTTTATGATGAAACCAAAGCATCATTGTCATTTATCCCAATAAGTAGAATATGCTTATGGAGCCTAATCATGAAAAGATAGGAGATTATTATGTGTATTCTTGTCTGTCCCAATTGACGAAAAAACTTTGATTCTAAAAAAATGACGAAAAAAAAAGCTTTTCTTATAAAACCAAAGTGTCAATGTCATTTATCCCAGAGAGGAGATTGTGTTTATGGTACCCAATCATGAATAAAAAGGCGATTAATAGGTGCATCCATGTTTGTCACAACTAACGAATGAACTTTGATTTCAAAAAAATGGTGGAGAAAAAAGCTTTTTGTATGGAACTAAAGTGTCAATTTCATCTATCCCAATGAGGAAAATTTGTTTATGGTGTCAGATCGTAAAAAGAAAGGAGATCATTATGTGCATCCATGTTTGTCCCAACAAAGGGACAAGCTTTGATTCTAGGGAAAATAGGGAAAAGAAAAGCTTTTCTTATAAAACCAAAGTATCAATGTTGTTTATCCCAATGATGAGATAGGGTTTATTGTGCCTAATTAAGAAAAAATGAGGTTAGTACGTGTATCGAAGTTTATCCAAGTTAAAGGACAAACTTTGATTCTAAGGAAAATGATGGAAAGAAAAGCTTTTCTTATGAAACCAAAGCATCATTGTCATTTTCCCAATGAGGAGAATATGTTTATGGTGCCCAATCAAGAATAAAAAAAAGATTAATATGTGTATCCAGGTTTGTCTTAATTGATGGACGGACTTTGATTCTAATAAAATGGTCAAAGGAAAAGCTTTTCTTATAAACTAATGTGTCAATGACATTTATCCTAATAAGGGAAATGTGTTTATGGTGCCTAATCATGAAAAGAAAGGAGATTATTACATGTATCGATGTTTATCCCTATTAAGGAATGAATATTGATTTTGAGGAAAATGGTTGGATGAAAAGCTTTTCTCATGAAACTAATGCATCATTGTCATTTATCCCAACAAGGAGAATTTATTTATGGTGCCCAATCATGAAAAGAAAAGAGATTATTACATGCATTCATGTTTGTCATGATTGACGGATGAACTTTGATTCCAAAAAAATGGTGGAAAGAAAAGCTTTTCGTATGAAACTAAATGTCAATGTCATCTATCCGAATAAGGAGTATGTGTTTACGGTGCCCAATCATGGAAAGAAAGGAGATCATTATAGGTATCCATGCTTGTCTCAATTGACAGATGAACTTTGATTCCAAAAAAATATGGAAAGAAAATCTTTTCTTATGAAACCAAAGTGTCAATGTCATTTATCCTAATGAGGAGAACGTGTTCATGGTGCCCAATCATGAAAAGGAAGGAGATTATTAAGTGTATCCATGTTTGTCCCTATTCATGAGCGAACTTTGATTTTAGGGAAATCATGGGAAGAAAAGTTTTTCTAATGAAACCAAAGCATCATTGTCATTTATCCCAATGAGTAGAATGTGTTTATGGAGCCCAATCATGAAAAGAAAAGAGAATATTATGTGTATTCATGTTTATCGCAATTGACAGATGAACTTTGATTCTAAAAAAGTGACGAAAAGAAAAGCTTTACCCATGAAACCAAAGTGTCAATGCCATTTATCCTAATAAAGAAATTATGTTTATGGTGCCCAATCATGAATAAAAAGGCGATTAATAGGTGCATCCATGTTTGTCATAATTGATAATTGAACTTTGATTCCAAAAAATGGTGGAAAAAAAAAGCTTTTCTTATGAAACCAAAGAGTCAATGTCATCTATCCCAATAAGGAGTATATGTTTATGGTGTCCAATCCTGAAAAGAAAGAAGATAATTATGTGTATCCATGTTTGTCCCCATTGACAAACACGATTTGATTCTAAGAAAGATGGTGGAAAAAAAAGCTTTTCTTATAAAACCAAAGTATTAATGTCATTTATCCCTATGATGCGAAAGTGTTTATGGTGACCATTCAAGAAAAAAAAAGGTTATTACGTGTATCGAAGTTTGTCCCAGTTGTAGGATAAACTTTGATTCTGAGGAAAATGGTGGAAAGAAAAGTTTTTCTTATGAAACCAAAGCACCATTGTCATTTATCCAAATAAGGAGAATAGGTTTATGGTGCCCAATCTTGAAAGGAAAGGTGATTCTTATGTGCATCCATGTTTATCCCAGTTGACAAATAAGCTTTGATTCTAAGGAAAATAGTAAGAAGAAAAGCTTTTCATATGAAATCAAAGTGTCAATGTCATCTATCCCAATGAAGAGAATGTGCTTATGGTTCCTAATTGTGAAAAAAAAAGAGATCAATTATGCCTATTTGTGTTTGTCCCAATTGATGGATGACCTTTGATTCTAAAGAAAATGGTGGAATGAAAAGCTTCTCTTTTAAAAGAAAAGTATCAATATCATTTATCCCAATGATGAAAAAGTGTTTGTGGCACCCAATCAAGAAAAAATGAGGTCGTTACGTGTATTGAACTTTGTCTCAATTGAAGGATGAACATTGATTCTAAGGAAAACGATATAAAGAAAAGGTTTTCTTATGAAACCAAAGCATCATTGTCAATTTTTTCAATGAGGAGAATGTGTTTATTGTGCCCAGTCAAGAATAAAAAAAGAGATTAATGCGTGTACCCAAGTTTGTCTCAATTGATGGATAAACTTTGATTCTAAGAAAATGGTCAAAGAAAAAGCTTTTCTTATGAACTAAAGTGTCAATGTCATTTATCCCATTGAGTAGAATATGTTTATGGTGCCCAATCATGAAAAGAAATGAGATTATGATGCGCATCAATGTTTGTCACAATTGATGGACGAACTATAATTCTAATGAAAACGGTAAAAAGAAAAGCTTTTCTTATGAAACCAAAGCATCATTGTCATTTTTCCTAATGAGGAGAATGTGTTTATGGTGCCCAATCAAGAATAAAAAGGAGATTAATGTGTCTATCCAAGTTTATCTCAATTGGTGGATGAACTTTGATTCTAAGAAAATGGTTGAAGAAAAAGCTTTTCTTGTGAACTAACGTGTCAATGTCATTTATCCCATTAAGGAGAATGTGTTTACGATGCCCAATCATGGACAGAAATAAGATTATTACGTGCATCAATGTTTGTCACAATTAATGGATGAACTTTGATTCTAAGGAAAATGGTAGAAAGAAAAGCTTTTCTTATGAAACCAAAGAATCATTGTCATTATTCTGAACTAGGAGTATGTGTTTAGGTGCCCAATTAAGAATAAAAAGGAGGTTAATGCATGTATCCAAGTTTGTCTCAATTGATAGATGAACTCTGATTCTAAGAAAATGGCTAAAGGAAAAGCTTTTCTCATGAAACCAATGCACCATTGTTATTTATCCCAGTGAAGAGAATGCATTAATTATGCCCAATCATGAAAAGAAAGGAGATTATTACGTGCATCCATATTTGTCACAATTGATGGACGAACGTTGATTCTAAAAAATATGGAGGAAAGAAAAGCTTTCCTTATGAAACCATAGTGTCACTGTCATTTATCCTAATGGGGAGAATATGTTTATGATGCCCAATCATGAAAAAAAAGGAGATTATTATGTGCATCCATATTTGTCACAATTAATGGACAAACTTTGATTCCAAAAAATATGGAGGAAAGAAAAGCTTTCCTTATGAAACCATAGTGTCAATGTTATTTATCCTAATGAGGAGAATGTGTTTATGATGCCCAATGAAAAAAAGAAAGGAGATTATTACATGTACCCATGTTTGTCCCTATTCACAAATGACCATTGATTCTAAGGTGAATCGTGGGAAAAAAAGCTTTTACGATGAAACCAAAGCATCATTTTCATTTATCCAAATGAGTAGAATGTGTTTATGGTGCCCAATCATGAAGAGAAAAGAGATTATTACGTGTATTCATGCTCGTCCCAATTAACGGACAAACTTTGATTCCAAAAAAATTGGTGGAAAGAAAAGCTTTTCTTATGAAACCAAGCCTTCAATGTCATTTATCCCTATGAAGTGATTGTGTTTATGGTGCCCAGTCATAAATAAAAAGGTGATTAATACGTGCATCCATGTTTGTCATAATTGACAGATGAACTTTGATTCCAAAAAAATGGTGGAAAGAAGAGCCTTTCTTATGAAACCAAAGCATCAATGTCATTTATCCCAATGAAGAGTATGTGTTTATGGTGCCCAATTATGGAAAAAGGAAGTTATTATGTGTATCCATATTTGTCCTAATTGACGGACGAACATTATTCTAAGGAAAACGGTGGAAAAGAAAGCTTTTCTTATGAAAGCAAAGCACCATTGTCATTTATCCCAATGAGGAGAATGTGTTTGTGGTGCCCAATCTTGAAAAAAAAGGTGATTATTACATGTATCCATCTTTGTCCCAATTGACAGACGAGCTTTGATTCTAAAAAAATGGTAAAAGGAAAAGCTTTTCTTAGCAAACCAAAGCATTATTCTCATTTATCCTAAATGAAAAGAATGTGTATACGGTGCCCAATCATGAAAAAAATAAAGTTATTATGTGTATCAATGTTTGTCCTAATTGATGAATGAACTTTTATTCTAAGGAAAATAGTGGGAAGAAAAGCTTTTTGTATGAATCCAAAGTGTAATGCCATCTATCCTAATGAATAGAATGTGTTTATGGTGCCTAATAATGAAAAAAATAAGGTTACTATAAGTATGAATGTTTGTCCCAATTGACAGATAAACTTTGATACTAAGGAAAATAGTGGGAAAAAAAGCTTTTCGTATGAAACCAAAGTGTGAATGTCATCTATCCCAATAAGGAGAATGTGTTTATGGTGCCCAATCGTGAAAAAAAAGTTGATCATTACATGTATCAAGTCTGTCCTATTTGACAGACGAGGTTTGATTCTAAGGACAATGGTGGAAAGAAAAGCTTTTCTTATAAAACCAAAGTATCAATGTCATTTACCCCAATGATGAGAAAGTGTGTATGGTGCCTAATCGTAAAAAGAAAGGAGACCATTACATGTATCCATGTTTGCCCCAAATGATGGATGAGTTTGATTCTAAGGAAAATGGCAAAAAAAAAAGCTTTATGTCATTTATCCTAAATAGGACAATATGTTTATGGTGCCCAATCATGAAAGGAAAGGAGATTACTATGTGTATCCATGTCTATCCCTATTCACAAACGAACTTTGATTCTAAGGAAAATCTTGGAAAGAAAAACTTTTCTTTGATGAATCCAAAACATCATTGTCATTTATCTGAAAGAGTAGAATGTGTTTATGGAGCCCAATCATAAAAAGAAAGATAATTATTACGTGTATTCACATTTGTCCCAATTGACGGACGACCTTTGATTCTAAAAAGGTGGTGGAAAGAAAAGCTTTTCTTATCAAACCAAAGCATCAATGTCATTTATCCCAATAAGGAGATTGTATTTATGGTGCCCAATCATTAATAAAAAGACAATTAATACGTGCATCCATGTTTGTCGCAGTTGACGAACAAACTTTGATTCCAAAAAAGTGGTGAAAGGACAAGCTTTTCTTATGAAACCAAAGTTTCAATGTCATCTACCCTAATGAGGAAAATGTGTTTATGACACCCAATCGTGAAAACAAGGGTGATCATTTCGTGTATCCATGTTTATCCTAATTAATGGATGAGTTTTGATTCTAAGGAAAACTATGGAAAGAAAAGTTTTCCTTATAAAACCAAAGTATCAAAGTCATTTATCCTAATGATGAGAAAGTGTTTATGGTTCCCAATCAAGAAAAAAAAGGTTATTACGTGTATTGAAGTTTGTCCCAGTTAAAGGATGAACTTTAATTCTAAGGAAAATGGTGGAAAGAGAAGCTTTTCTTATGAAACAAAATTGTCATGTATCCCAATGAGGAGAATCTATTTATGGTCCCCAATCCTGAAAAGAAAGGTGATTATTATGTGTATCCATATTTGTCCTAATTGATGGATGAGTTTTAATTCTAAAAAAATGGTGGAAGAAAAATCTTTTATTATTAAGCCAAAGCATCATGGTCTTTTATCCCATTGAGGATAATGTGTTTCTGGTGCCGAATCATGAAAAAAAAGAGTTTATTATATGTATCCATGTTTATCCTAATTGATGGACAAACTTTGATTCTAAGGAAAATAGAGGGAAGAAAAGCTTTTCGTATGAAACCAAAGTGTCTATGTCATCTATCCCAATGAAGAGGGGGTGTTTATGGTGCCCAACCATGAAAGGAAAGGAGTTCATTACATGTATCCATGTTTGTCCCAATTGATAGATGAGCTTTGATTCTAAGGAAAGTGGTGGAAAGAAAGGCTTTTTTTATAAAACCAAAGTATCATTGTCATTTATCCTAATGATGAAAAAGTGTTTATGGTGCCCAACCGTGAAAGGAAAGGAGATCATTACATGTATCCATGTTTGTCCTAATTGATAGATGAGCCTTGATTCTAAGGAAAATGGTGGAAAGAAAGGCTTTTTTTATAAAACCAAAATATCATTGTCATTTATCCCAATGGTGAAAAAGTATTTATGGTGCCCAATCAACAAAACATGAGGTTATTACGTGTATCGAAGTTTGTCCTAGCTGAAGGATAAACTTAGATTCTAAGGAATATAGTAGAAAGAAAATTTTTTCTTATGAAACCAAAGCACCATTTTCATTTATCCCAATGAGAAAAATATGTTTACGGTGCCTAATCTTAAAAAGAAAGGTGATTATTATGTGTATCCATGTTTATCCCAATTGATAGATGCTCTTTGATTCTAGAAAAATCATAGAAGGAAAAGCTTTTCTTATTAAACTAAAGCATCATTGTAATTTTTCCTAATGAAGAGAATGTGTTTATGGTGCCCAATCATGAAAAAAAAAAGGAGGTTATTATATGTATCCATAATTATCTTTATTGACAAACAAACTTTGATTCTAGGAAAAATAGTGGGAAGAAAAGCTTTTCGTATGAAACCAAAGTGTCAGTGTTTTCTATCCCAATGAAGAGAATCTATTTATGGTGCCCAATCATGAAAAAAATGAGGTTATTATGTGTATCCATGTTTATCCCAATTAATGGATGAACTTTGATTCTAAAGAAAATAGTGGGAAGAAAAGCTTATCATATGAAACCAAAATGTCAATGTCATTATCCTAACGAAGAGAATGTTTTCACAGTGCCCAATCCTAAAAAAAAAAGGGGTCATTACTGGTATCCATGTTTATCCTAATTGACTTACGAGCTTTGACTCTAAGGAAAATGGTGGACAAAAAAGCTTTTATTATAAAACCAAAGTATCAATGTCATTTATCCCAATGATGAGAAAGCATTTGTGTTGCCCAATCAAGAAGAAATAAGGTTATTATATGCATTGAAGTTTGTCCCAGTTAAAGGACAAACTTTGATTCCAAAGAAAATGATGGAAAGAAAAGCTTTTCTTATGAAACTAAAGCATAATTGTCATTTATCCCAATGACGAGAATGTGTTTATGGTCCTAAATCAAGAATAAAAAGGAGATTAATGCGTGTATCCAAGTTTGTCTCAATTGATCGACGAATTTTGATTCTAAGAAAATGGTCGAAAGAAAACCTTTTCTTATGAACTAAAGCATCAATATCATTTATCCTAATGAGGAGAATTTGATTATGGTGCCCAATCATGAAAAGAAATGAGATTACTACGTGTATGCATGTTTGTCACAATTGACAGTTGAACTTTGATTCTAAGGAAAAATAGTAGAAAGAAAAGTTTTCTTATGAAGCTAAAGCATCATTGTCATTTTTCCTAATGCGGAGAATCTGTTAATGGTGCCCAATCATGAATAAAAAGGAGATTAACGAGTGTATCCAAGTTTGTCTCAATTGATGGATGACATTCAATTCTAAGAAAATGGTTGAAGAAAAAGCTTTTCTTATGAACTAAAGCTTCAATGTCATTTAACTCAATTAGGAGAATGTGTTTATGGTGCCCAATCATGATAAAAAGGAGATTATTATATGTACCCATGTTTATCCCTATTAATGAATGAACATTGATTCTAAGGAAAATGGTTGGAAGAAAAGCTTTTCTTATGACACTAATGCATCATTATCACTTATCCCAATGAGCAGAATATGTTTATGGTGCCCAATCATGAAAAGAAAAGAGAATATTACATGCATCCTTATTTGTCACAATTGACGGACGAACTTTGATTCCAAAAAAATGGTGGAAAGAAAAGCTTTTCTTATAAACCAAAGTGTCAATGTCATCTATCCCAATAAGGAGAATGTGTTTAAGTTGCCCAATTGTTAAAAGAAAAGAGATCATTACGTGTATCCTTGTTTGTCACAATTAATGGACAACTTGGATTCAAAAAATCAGTGGAAAAAAAGCTTTTCTTATACAATCAAAGCGTCAATGTCATTTATCCTAATGAGGAGAATGTGTTTATGGTGCCCAATAATGAAAAAAAAGAAGATAATTACATGTATTCACATTTGTCCCTATTCATGAATGAACTTTAATTCTAAGGAAAACCTTGGGAAGAAAAGCTTTTCTCTAACGAAACCAAAACATTATTATCATTTATCTGAATGAGTAAAATGTGTTTTTGGAGCCCAATCATGAAAAGAAAGGAGATTATTACATGTATTCATGTTCGTCCCAATTGGCAGATGAATTTTGATTCTAAAAAAGTGATGGAAAGAAATGCTTTTTTTATGAAACCTAAGCATCAATGTCATTTATCCCAATAGGGATATTGTGTTTATGGTGCCTAATCATTAATAAAAAGGCGATTAATATGAGCATCCATGTTTGTCACAGTTGATGAACTTTGATTCAAAAAAATGGGGGAAAGAAAAGCTTCTCTTATGAAACCAAAATGTTAATGTCATCTATCCCAATGAAGAGAATGTGTTTATGGTGCCCAATCATAAAAAGAAAGGATATCATTACGTGTATCCATGTTTGTCCAAATTGACGAAAGAGATTTGATTCTAAGGAAAATGGTGCAAAGAAAAGTTTTTCTTATAAAACCAAAGTATTAATGTCATTTATCCCAATGATAAGAAAGTGCTTATGGTGCCCAATCAGGAACAAAAAGAGGTTATTACGCGTATCGAAGTTTGCCCCAATTAAAGGATGAACTTTGATTCTAAGGAAAATAGTGGAAAGAAAATCTTTTCTTATGAAACCAAAGCACCATTATCATTTGTCCTAATAAGGAGAATGTGTTTATGTCGCCGAATCTTAAAAAGGAAGGTGATTATTTCTGTATCCATATTTATCCCAAATAGCAGATGAGCATTTATTCTAAAAATATAGTGGAAGGAAAAGCTTTTTTTATTAAACCAAAGCATCATTGTCTTTTATCCAATAAGGAAAATGTGTTTATGGTGCCAAATCTTGAAAAAAAGGAGTTTATTATGTGTATCCATTTTTTTCCTAATTGATCAACAAACTTTGATTCTAAGGAAAGTAGTGGGAAGAAAAGCTTTTCGTATGAAACCAAAGTGTCAAGGTCATCTATCCCAATGAAGAGAATGTGCTTATGGTGCCCAATCATGAAAAGAAAGGAGATCATTATGTGTATCCATATCTGTCCTAATTGACGAATGAGCTTTGATTCTAAGGAAAATGGTGGAAAGAAAAAAAACGTTTCTTATAAAACCAAAGTATCAATTTCATTTATCCCAATCATGAGAAAGTTTTTATGGTGCCTAATCAAGAAAAAAAGAGGTTATAACATGGGTCAAAGTTTGTCCCAATTAAAGGACAAACTTTGATTCTAAGGAAAATGGTGGAAAGAAAAGCTTTTCTTATGAAACCAAAGCACCAATGTCATTTTTCCCAATAAGGAGAATGTATTTATGGTGCCCAATGTTGAAGAGAAAGGTGATATTATGTGTGTCCATGCTTGTCCCAATTGACGGACGAGCTTTCCTTCTAAAAAAATGGTGGAAAGTAAAGCTTTTCTTATTAAACCAAAGCATTATTGTCATCTATCCCAATAAGGAGAATGCATTTACGTTTACCAATTTTGGAAGAAGAGAGGTTATTATGTGTATCCATGTTTGTCCTAGTTGACGGACAAACTTTGTTTTTTAGGAAAATAATGGGAAGAAAAGCTTTTCGTATGAAACCAAAGTGTCAATATCAACTATACCATTGAAGAGAATGTGTTTATGGTGCCCAATTGTGAAAAGAAAGGAGATCATTATGTATATCCATTTTTGTCCCAACTGACGAACGGTTTTGGTTCTAAGGAAAATAGTGGAAATAAAAGCATTTCTCATAAAACCAAAGTATCAATTTCATTTATCCTAACGATGAGAAAGTGTTTATGGTGCCCAAACAAGAAAAAAAAGAGGTTATTACATATTTTGAAGTTTGTCCCAATTGAAGAACGAACTTTGATTCTAAGAAAATGGTGGAAGGAAAAGCTTTTCTTATGAAACCAAAGCATCATTGTCATTTTTTCCAATGAGGAGAATGTGTTTATGATGCCCAATTAATAGGAGATTATTTCATGTATCCAAGTTTATCTCAATTGATAAATAAACTTTGATTATAAGAAAATGGTTGAAGGAAAAGCTTTTCTTATGAACTAAAGCATCAATGTCATTTATGCCAAGCAAATGTGTTTATGGTGCCCAATCATGAAAAAAATGAGATTATTACATGCATCCAGGTTAGTCACAATTGATGGGTGAACTTTGATACTAAAGAAGATGATAGAAAGAAAGCTTTTCTTATGAAACCAAAAATCATTATCATTTTTCCCAACAAGGAGAATGTGTTTTTAGTGCACAATCAAGAATAAAAAGGAGAATAATGTGTGTATCCATGTTCGTCCCAATTGATGGATGAACTTTGATTCTAGAAAAATGGTTGAAGGAGAAGCATTCCCTATGAACTAAAGCATCGATGTCATTTATCCCAATGAGGAGAATATGATATAGTGCCCAATCATGAAAAGAAAGGAGATTATTAAATGTATCCATTTTTTTCCTATTAACAAATGAACATTGATTCTGAGGAAAATGGATAGAAGAAAAGCTTTCATTATAAAACCAATGCATCATTGTCATTTATCCCAATGAGGAAAATGTGTTTATGGTGCTCAATCATGAAAAGAAAGGAGATTGTTACGTGCATCCATGTTTGTCATAATTGATGGATGAACTTTAATTCCAAAAAATGGCAAAAAGAAAAGCTTTTCTTATGAAAGCAAAATGTCAATGTCATCTATCATAATAAGGAGAATGTGTTTATGATGCCCAATCATGAAAAGAAAATAGATCATTACACGCATCCATGTTTGTCCTAATTGATGGATGAACTTTGATTCCAAAAAAATAGAGGAAAGAAAAGCTTTTTTTATGAAACCAAAGCGTCAATGTCGTTTATCCTATTGAGGAGAATGTGTTTATGGTGCCCAATCATGAAAAGAAAGGAGATTATTACTTGTATCTATGTTTGTACCAGTTCACAAATGAACTTTGATGCTAAGGAAAATCATGGGAAGAAAAGCTTTTCTGATGAAAACAAAGCATCATTGTCATTTATCCCAATTAGTAGAATGTGTTTATGGAGCCCAATCTTGAAAAAAAATAAGATTATTACATGTATTAATGTTTGCCCTAATTGGCGAATAAACTTTGAGTCTAAAATTTGTGGTGGAAAGAAAAGCTTTTCTTACGAAACCAAAGCATCAATGTCATTTATCCCAATGAGGAGATTGTGATATAATGCCCAATCATGAATAAAAAGGCAATTAATATGTGCATCCATGTTTTTCACAATTAGCAGATGAACTTTGATTTGAAAAAAATGGTGGATAGAAAAGCTTTTCTTATGAAACCAAAGTGTCAATGCCATCTATCCCAATGAGAAGTATATATTTATGATCCATATCATGAAAAGAAAGGAGACCATTACGTGTATCTATTTTTGTCCCAATTGATGGATGCACTTTGATTCTAAGAAAGATGGTGGAAATAAAAGCTTTTCTTATAAAATCAAAGTATCAATGTCATTTATCCCAATGATTAGAAAGGGTTTATAGTGCTCAATCAAGAAAAAAAGAGGTTATTATGTGTATCGAAGTTTGTCCTAGTTAACGGACGAATTTAATTCTAAGGAAAATGGTAGAAAGAAAAGCTTTTCTTATGAAACCAAAGCACCATTGTCATTTATCCCAATCAGAAGAATGTGTTTATGGTGCCCAATCTAGAAAAGAATGGTGATTCTTACGTGTATCCATATTTATCCCAATTGACGGATGAGCTTTGAATCTAAAAAAATGGTTGAAGAAAAAGCTTTTCTTATTAAACCAAAGCATCATTGTCATTCATCCCAATAAGAAGAATGTGTTTATGTTTACCAATCATGAAAAAAAATAGGTTATTATGTGTTTCCATGTTTATCCCAATTAATGGATGAACTTTGATTTTGGGGAAAATAGTGGGAAGAAAAGCTTTTCGTATGAAACCAAGGTGTCAATGTTATAATCCCAATGAAGAGAATGTGTTTATGGTGCCCAATCATGAAAAAAAAGAAGATCGTTACATGCATCCATGGTTGTCCTAATTGACGGACGAGCTTTGATTCTAAGGAAAATGATGGAAAAAAAGCTTTTCTTATAAAACCAAAGTATCAATGTTATTTATCCCAATGATGAGAAAGTTTTTATAGTGCCTAATCAAGAAAAAAAAGGTTATGACATGTATCAAAGTTTGTCCCAGTTGAAGGATGAACTTTGATTCTAAAGAAAATGATGGAAAGAAAAGCTTTTCTTATGAAACCAAAGCATCATTGTCATTTATCCCAATGAGGAGAATATATTTATGATGCCCAATCAAGAATAAAAAGGAGATTAATGCGTGTATCCAAGTTTGTCTTAATTGTTGGATGAACTTTGATTCTATGAAACTGGTCAAAGGAAAAGTTTTTCTTATGAACTAAAACACCAAGGTCATTTATCTCAATGAGGAAAATGTGCTTATTGTGGCCAATGATGAAAAAAAGGAGATTATTACATGTATCCATGTTTATCCCTACTAACGAACAAATATTGATTATGAGGAAAATGGTTGGGAGAAAAGCTTTTCTTACAAAACCAATGCATCATTGTCATTTATCCCGAATAAAAGGATGTATGGCAACAAATGAAGTAGCATAACATGGACAATTCAATGTAATGGTAAAGGGAAGAGATGGACTATTGGAACTTATCTTGCAATTGGCATGATTATCGTAGAATAATCAAATTGACAAGTTTCAAGATGCATCTGGGTTCCTTGATTGAACGAGGTTTTCTTAACACATTCATGGAAGTTCAACAAAGAGAAAAATTTAATTGTAGTTAAAAGATAGGGTTAGAGTATCCCCTTGAAAAGAAAGAGTTAGAGTATCCTTGTGAATGACAAATAATTTTGACAAAGAAAGATTTTTAAATCTTGTTAATTTTGAAAAGTGGGGTTGGATTATCCCTTTGGAAGGTTAGGCTTGAAGTACCCTCATGGATGACAAATAATTTTGACGAAGGAAGATTTTTAAATCTTGACAATTTTGAAAAGCAGGGTTAGAGTATCCCCTTGGAAGGTCAGGGTTGGAGTATCCCTAAAAGTGACATGTCTAACACTCTTTAGAGAAGTCGAGTTAGAAAGCTTAAGTAGGCAAAACTTTGTGATTTAGAAAATGAGTGAGCATTTTGGTGAATTTTCGCAAAACAAATTATTTTGAATGAAGATGGTAAGATGTAAAATATATTCATGCATTAATACGTGCTTGTGGGAGGTCGAAGCATGTTCTCGAGTCTAATCGGGGTGATACAGAGACATTTGAATGTCTCGAAAAGAAATTCGAGAAAACAACTTAATTTTGACCATGACCGAGAACTAGGGATAGCATCGTGTGATCCCATTTTTCAAATTTATTCCAGATTGGTTTGAAGACTTTAGAGGATGGACAAGATACCGTCAGAAAAGTAACTTGATGAAGGTCAATCTAAAAATATTCCTAATATCCTAAAAGGTCACTTTCCAGGGAAATAAATTCTCAATTTTGGGGTAATTACTCTACTGACAGAGAATACAAGGAAAAAGGTGTGTCAAAATACAAAAAATCATTCTGGATTCATTTGTTATCAAAAAATTACAAATAATACCTTTCTAGAAAAGGAATTTCATGGCCCTTTTAGGAAAAATGTTGAATAGGTTTGAAAAAATCGTTTACTATACCTAAATGGCCTAACCAGAATGCTCTAGGGATTTCAAATAGTCTAGGTTTGAAAAATCATAATTCTTTCATCCAGACTAATCTAGGGATGAATAAGATCTCATTTTAAATAATTTTGATGCACTTTCAGAGAAAAATATTATAAAATTCATGAAAAATTGTTTAGGATTTTAAATTGAATTTTCAATTTGTAATAGTGATATTGCTAGTAGGGGACAAAGCAAAGCAGAGGATATTTCTTATTTTCTTTATGTTTATGGGTCCAAACTCAAGTCATCGACATTCGAATGTCCATGACTGAAAGGAAAGAGTGGTATGAGCATCGTGAACTTATTTCCACAGCCCTAGAATAATTTGGGATGATGAAACTGTTCATTGATCATACTACTCAAGGTTTTGACTCAAAAATAAGGCACAAACATTTAGGGAACAAGTGGAAGGCCATTTTCATTGGAAAATCAAAAGTTTTTAGCTCGTTTAATCAGGATTATAGATCTGGAAAACTTCATCATCCCCAAGATTCATTTAGTTAACTTTAAGGAAAATGCCAAGTTCATGCTAGTCCTCATTGATTGAGGTTAGCATGCTTGGCTTGGGGAGGTTTTGAAAATCAATTTCTTTAACAACCATCAAACATGCACTTTGACAAGGAGAAGACAACAAACGTACAAGAGAATGACACATAACATGAATGGGGATGCTAACCTTACAATGGTCTAGACAAAGAAAATGTATGCACTTTGACAAAAAAATGTTATGGATGCTAAAAATGACAATGATTCTTGACAAGATGCAAGCTAATATACAAATATGCTTGAAATATGTTAGGCTAAGGATTCGTACATGGATTAATCATAACAAGATGCATGGATATGGCATAAAATGCATGAGCAAGAGCTATCAAAATAATGAGGATGAAATGAGGAATTTTGCACATCAAAGGGGCATTAAGGCATCTAAATCCTAAACTACCACAAACAAAAGCCACAATAATGCATAAGAATCCTAAGAGGGTGATGGAAACATTGAGAGCTCACTAAAATAATAAAGATGCTAAAAAACAGAAAATAAAAGGAACAAAGTAAGAAGTTATACCAACAAAACTTCAATTTTTGGCCAAATAGCTGGAGTAGCAGAGATGGCTTAGATTTTCCTCTTTTTCTTGCTGTTAATAAGCAAGAAAAAGAGAGAAAAAATGAGGTTTTGGCTTTGGTATGGGTAAGGGTGATTTTCAGAATGTGTATTGGTTGAGAGTGAGTATTTTGGGGTTGTTTTTGGGTGCCGAGTGAATAGCTATGGGATTTGGTTTTCTTGATGTATGAATATGTTTTGGAAGCTAAAAATGAGCTGGAATCTCCCTAAATCTTAGTTGAGATATAAGTGGTTTATTTATAATAGCATTTTGGAGCCAAATTGAAGGTGTTTTTGCTTATTTCTCAAAGGGGACAAAGTGATGTCAGCTTGATGGCTATAGAGTGGCTGAAGGAAGCAACTTACTGCCAATGTGATGGACATAGGGTGGCTGGTTTAAATGCTAAAATGATTTTCTAGCAAATAGGGTG
>JAQSVH010036469.1:0-10242 GCA_029448705.1 Adansonia digitata | reverse complement strand
TGGAATGATCGAGCCAGGTTTTCTTCCAGGCTTGCTTTGAAATTTCCTGATGGATGAGTTGGACATGCTACCTGGAAGACAACGCCATGTGAACCACTTTATGAACCCATGTCGCTCAGTTAGACCCCCCAAAGTAATTGCCCTTATCCCCTTTCATTTCATCTATACATACATACTACTAATATGATCGACTTCATTACCAATCCCAACTTCCCAAGTTTATTTTTCAATATCTTTAACACCAAAAAAGTGTTTCATTCGCTTTCCAGGAGTCATTGTTGAGATCTATCCATTGAAATATCAACCATGGTTTTTCGTCTGCCACGCATTGTTAATGCTAAGAGAATTCTTCGGGCATCAACAGATGTTCCCAGCAAGGGCTACTTCGCAGTTTATGTAGGAGAAAACCAGAAGAGATTCGTGATACCCGTATCATACTTGAACAACCCTTTATTTCAAGATCTACTGAGTCCATCGGAAGAAGAGTTTGGATACGATCATCCTACCGGTGGCCTCAGAATTCCCTGCAGTGAAGACGTTTTTGTCGATCTTGCTTCTCGCTTGAACGGGGATTAACGACCATTAGATCAATGAATTGAACACATTTTTTTTAAATTTGTGAAGCAAACAGTCCATTACTACCATGTACAATTTTTTTTCCCGCCTCCTTTTTGCCTTGGGAGAAGGTAGAAAAGTCTCCTAAGTGGGAAATTAGAGGTGGATTTGATGTAATAGCAACTAATTAATCCTATCAAAATCAAAATCATAATCCAATTTCCAAAGTTATTTATTTTTGCCTCAAAATACCATTTTTTTTTGTAAAAAAAAAATAGTTACATGTTTAGATTACAAGATAATACTGTATATGATTCACTCTTTCAAATTCTTAATACAACCATAAACGGATTTCATCCATGAATTAAATTAGATGACAATTTTGTGTTTAATAACTTGTGGAGATACATATATCAGGAAATATATTAACATATATAGCAATAAATTGATATTTGGAAAAGGAATAATACGTTGATTCTGCCTTCTGATTTGACTTTACCTGTTAGCAATCTTTTAAGAAAAATTTTTATTCCCAAATTGTCTTGCACTGAATTTCATTCCAGAAATATTTAATTTCTCTGATAACCCAAAATAATTTTGACGTTTAAAAAAATCATCGATCTTCCATAGTTTCTGATGTTTTTCAACAGATAAAAACATTTTTCTGGTGCAAAAATTAAAATAAATAAATAAAAATTCTCTTCTTATTTCCATTTTTTAGTCAAGTGAGCATAAACATAAGAGGTCAAGGTCGCCCATGTTACATGTTTCCTGTCATTGTATGCCAGACTATATGTCTCTCTCAAGGTTGCCTCTACCATAAATGGCGAAGTAGTACAACTTTTCTACTGGTGAAAAAGCCTTTTACGGACCCAAATCTTCCATATGTAGGGTCCTTGGTCGGTTCATTTTGCCGGAAGGGATATGCCAACTATTCTTTCTTCGCCATGGAATTTTTGATAACGAGTTGGAAGACAATACCATGTGATCCCCCTCATGAACCCATGCATGCCTGTCTCATTACTGATCGGACCCCAGCAATTGCCGTTCACCATTCATTCCATATCCCTTATGCCTCCTTACATCTATATATATAAGTAAGGATTAGTTCATTTGACAAAAACCCATCTTCATATTCTCAAGTACTAAAGTTCTTTTTTGCCTTTGCTTTCCAAGTTCTCTGAGATCTTCCTCTTCTTCCATCAAAACACAACCATGGCTATCCGCATGCCTCGTATTGTTAGTTCTAAGAAAGTTCCCAAGGGCTACTTTGCAGTTTATGTTGGAGAGAAAAACCAGAATAGATTCGTGATACCAGTGTCGTTCTTGAACCAGCCTTTGTTTCAAGATTTGCTAGGCTTGTCAGAAGAAGAGTTCGGATATAGTCATCCTACTGGCGGTCTCACAATTCCCTGCAATGAAGACATCTTTCTTAATGTTACCTCTCGCTTGAATTGATTCTGAGAGAATTAACACCAAATCAGCCTATACAATTTTGTAAAGCAAACATCGCTAATTGCCATGTAAAAACTTTTTTCCCATCCTTTTTTGCCTTGGGGAGCAAGATATAAGTCTCCCTAAGTTGAAAATTAGAGATGGTAGTTACTGTAACTTCTATCAATCAGTTCGAAACATCATTCAGTTGAAATTTTATTTCTTTTCAGAATTTCCTATGGTCCCTTTGTTCTTGTTAATTTCATCTTTATTTTAACTGTAAATGATCTACCTTGTTCTAAAATTCATGTTACAGGCTAAGTTATCTGGACTTTCTTTTTCCTTTAATATTCAGATACTTGTATTCAATTTATGTTCGGATACAAGTATGAAAATATAATCCTCCAAATAAATGATACCTTTATCTGATAGCCAGTAAGTTTGGATAACATCGACTAGAAGTATTCTTAAACAGATATGACAATGAATTAAGATATCCAAAGATTTGAGTTGTCAAGGCCAACTATATACATTTTACAAGCGGATGGGCAAAGCCATCGCCAAGCAGGCCTTTAGTTCAGCTAAGCTAAGAAAATTAAAGAAAAGAAAAAGGTAAAGAGGGCTAAACTTGCCTAATCTGGACCTTCTTCCCACATTATTCCTTTTACAATGTTCGGTTCTATCATTTTTATTGGTCAATCAACATTAGTGAAGTTCGAGAAAAGTTTTCAGATTCTCTCAACTCCAGTCATGTATATGTAACCAAAAAATAGACAAATGATTGATTGCAACATCAAATAAGCTTTTCGACCACTTTGAGATAGGGTAAGAAGCCTGCCAACTCCTTGCTTTTTTTTGCTTCGTGTGTTTAAATGGAAAGGATAAGATCTCCTTTCTTATGACCAAAACCGTTGACCAAGTCAAACAATTGCTCATACATTCAGCTGAGGAATTCAATCCCTGCAGAAATGGTGTAAAGTTGTTCAGGACACTCAAAGAAAGGAATGAATAAAAAAATAAAAAGTCCATGTTTTGTAGCTGAAATGACTTTTTTTTCATATATATATTTTTTCGGTCGTTCTGCAACTATAAATGTTTGTTAGTTGACTGATAGAATGAAATATATTTTCTTTTATCCTAGACGATTTTTGGTGGATTTGATCATTCTAAAAACAAAATCACATATTAGGGGGCTTAATTTTACATTAAATATTTCTTACCATCGGATTAGGTTCCAGTTCTTATCGATATCATCACTCCTCTAGGATATGTCAAGCAACAGAAGCATCGCATGAGCTGATCGACTTGCTTGTTCTTGTGTCTGGCCGTAATGAAATTAAACAGGGAAGAGATAGCAATCAAATTTGACAGTGGTACTCCGATGACATAGACTGCTCCAGATAGTTGTCCCTACAATTTATCCATCAATCGAAATGCTGTATTACAGTACACCACTCTTATCCTTTGAAGAAGCTTTTTTAAGGATCCTAATC
This sequence comes from Adansonia digitata, assembly GCA_029448705.1. Lineage (NCBI taxonomy): Eukaryota > Viridiplantae > Streptophyta > Magnoliopsida > Malvales > Malvaceae > Adansonia > Adansonia digitata. Next base: position 6,760 of record JAQSVH010036469.1, on the reverse strand, counting down.
TTGCATATTTGAATGGGTCCTTAATTGGTTTGCCTTGCCAGAATGGGTTGGCAAAATTTTCTTTCCAGTCTTTGCCATGGAATTCTTGATAATGAGTTGGCCGACAACACCATGTGATCCCCATGATCAACCGATGTCTCTCTAATTACTGATCAGACCCCAGCAATTTGCACCTTCGCCACTCATTCCACATCTTCCGCTTAATACAGGAACATGATCTATATAGTCAGTCTGAGAATAAGTTCGTTGGCAACACCCATCTTCACATTCCCAATTGCTAAATTTCTTTATCTTTGCTTTCCAAGTTCTTTGAGATCTTCCCATTCTTCTCTTTTAATCCATCGAAACAATCATGGCTATCCGCCTGCCTCGTATTGTTAGTTCTAAGAAAGTTCCCAAGGGTTATTTTGCAGTTTATGTTGGAGAAAACCAGAAGAGGTTTGTGATACCAGTGTCGTTCTTGAGCCAGCCTTCGTTTCAAGATTTGCTAGGTTTATCAGAAGAAGAGTTCGGATATAGTCATCCTACTGGCGGCCTAAGAATTCCCTGCAATGAAGATATTTTTCTTGATGTTACATCCCGCTTGAATTGACTGTGGGAGAATTAACACAACCGTCATCCGATACAATTTTGCAAAGCAAACCGCACTAATACCATGTAAACACTTGTTTTTCCCATCTTTTTTGCCTTGGGAGCAGATATAAGTCTCTCTAAGTGGAAAATTACAGATGGTGTGTGTTGTAATTTCTATCAAACCTTTCAATCAATTTCGAAAATTACAGTCTGAAACACATTATTCAATTTAAAAGTTTTGTTTCTTTACAGAATTTCCTATGGTTCCCTTGTTTGATCTTTAATTTTATTGGACATGATCTACCTTAGTCTAAAATTACTTCGTAGTTCCAGTTTTCTATTAAATATTAATAATGTTCTCAAAAGGTCAAATTGGTGTATAATTTTCAAGGGAAATTTTCTTCTGCAGATTTGACAATGAATTAAGATATATAAAGATTTGACCTGTCAGGGCCTACTACATCTACTTTACAAGCAGATGGGCAAACGAATACCAAAGCGGTGGAAAAATGACTATTGCAACATCAAATAGCTTTTAGACCAATTTGAGATAGACTCAAGAGGATTACCAACACCTAGCTTTCCTGCTTCAAGTGATCACATGCATGGCATCCATTTACTATATGCTTGAAATGTGGTTGAGCAAGATCGCCTTTCTGATAACAAAAATCGTTGAACAAGTCAAATAATGACTCGTAGATCCAACTGAGGAATTCCATCCCTGTACAAATGGTGTGAAATTGTTCAAGGGAACTCAAAGAAATGAAGAAATAAAATAAACAAAAAGTTCATGACGTAGCTTGAAATTAATGTAAATTTCTTTACACTTTTGTCTCCATTTTTTCTGTAAAGGAGAAAAGTAATATGCTGTTTTTCTTCACTTTTATCCTCTCCATCTCTCTTTTCTTTTTTTCACCAACGGTGGCTATTTATATATTGATCTCAGCATTTATAGGATTCAATTTCAGCTCAGCAACCGGAATGTAAGGCCACAATATTCACTTTGCCATCCGATCCTTCATTCCTACTTCGTATGTCTCACTGTTCTTCAAAACCCAGATATCTAGTTTTAGCTCAAATAACTATACGTTAATACATGAGAAACCAAAAATATGAAAAATTAACAAAAGCTTCAAGGTGTGTAGCAATATCACTTTCTTTAAGGTTTTATTCGTCTCTACTATTAATTAGGTATGCAAAAGTATTATGCCGTATAAACTTCGAGGATACACTGAAACCTTATGATTGACAGCGTTTTGCATTAATGGCATCAATCTAATATACATTAAGCAGTGTATAATAAAACAATCAAAATTTTATTTGTAATTTTCTACATAATTATTTATCTATGTCTTCCAAATGAGAGGTATTCTATTTATAAGCAAAGAAATGTCTATTCATATAAACATAACTTCTCCAAATACACGTCGATTTGGATAGTCATATCACTTGATAAATAATAAAAAAATATTATTTTTAATTAAATAATTAAAAGATATTATTTTATTATTATTAAATACATAACTTTTTATTATTTTAAAAATATTCCAACACGGACAAAGTGCCTTGAACTTGATGGCTGACAGTATAAAATTTGTGCTTTAATACATTACAACTATTCTCCCTTATACATTCCTTTGACCTGACATCTTCTTTCCCCTTATTCGAATAGTCAATATATGCAGATAACTCAACAAACATGCCATCTGAAATGTGGGTTAAAAATGGATTCATCTGTTAGGTTATCCATATATGTGTATGTATGTACATATAATATATATAGCAACAAATACCAAAAATTTCGTGAGTTGTCAGGCTTAATACTATCTTTCTCAACCTGGGAACAACTGGATTGCAGCAAGACATGGACAACAAACCTGGATAAAATGCAATCAGTTGGGTTCTGACGAGGACTAGCTATTATTGCCTGTAGGACACACTTCAGGCGCTCTTCAGAAGGGTTTGTCTTACAAGTCACTGCATTGAAGGAACACATGCCTGTGAATTTGCCATGGGGACACGTTTTAAATTCTGATTTTACTCTTGGCTTTAGCAGCTTCTAGTTACTGTTAAGTACTGTTACTCATTGGAATAAAGAACGAAAACGAGCCATCAATTTCTGAAGTCGTTTTTGACCCAAAGCCCTCTTAATCGACCCTAACCCTAAAGAAAGAATTCATTTTTATTTTTTTAATTAATTTTTTATTTTTTCAATAATACATATGTTTTTTAATTAATCTATTTAAGAAATCTAAACATTTTATTCGGCTGAGATAATTTTATAAAAATAAAATCGTTAGATTTCTACGTGTAACTTTAAGTTAGTATTCCATTGAATAATAAAAGATCAAACTCCAAGTCTTTTTAAAGTATAATTTGGATGAAAAACAAAATATTAATTTAAATATGATAATCATAGTTAAAATATTAGTTCCATTAATTTGGCATTCTGAACACCAATTTAGACAATATAGAATGCCAAGACGTTTCATTCTCTCGGCAATTAGGAACTCCCAAAAGGCCAAAACATGTATCTTTCACATGTTCCAAATCAAGACTACAGGTTAGCAAGTTTTGCATTATTTATGGCCATCGAGCACCCCAACTGTCCATTTGTAATCTTTATCTTGTCGACCACTGGCTTTCATACTATTAAACAAGGCGATGTGAAAGGCTTAGGCTATCATTAATTATCTCCCAAACAAGCTAACGCCGGTCAGGACATGATTCTTAGCCGCTCACTTTCACTTCAAGAATCATAGCATTAATTTCTTGAAACCATTCAATCTATATATATCTCTTCATTTCTCTCCTTGGCTCATCAGTCATCGAACTCAGTTCAAAATCCCTCTTGAATCTTTTACTTGCTTGAAACTCTTGAATTCATCATCAGAAGCAATGGCGACTCGATTTCTTGCTAAGCAAATTCTACGGCGTTCGGCGTTTGCTTCGAATAAAGCGACTTCAGCAAGTGGAGATCATGTTGTACCAAAAGGCTTCCTCGCGGTTTATGTTGGGGAAACCCAAAAGAAAAGATTTGTGGTTCCAGTAACTTTCCTGAACCAACCTTCGTTTCAAGCTTTGCTGAGTAAAGCTGAAGAAGAGTTCGGGTTTGATCACCCTATGGGTGGTTTGACAATTCCGTGCAGAGAAGAGACTTTCATTAAAGTCACTTCCCAGTTGAACGGCTAAGAATAGGCAAGTGAGTGCATTGAAGTTTGCCAATTTAATGAACGACGGATGACTCGTTGGCGTCGCCTTCTGCATCCGGAATCATAACTACGAGTTAATTTGTATCGGTGGAACATCGGCAACAAGTCGTTCGTTTGAGGCACAAAGAGATGCTTCCCGGTCCGAATTCCATGTGGTTGAAAGCATTGGAAGAATTCGGATTCAATTAGGCCAGGCAAAGTCTCGTGAGGGGCAGCCATGATTCAAATAAAAGAATCAAATTATAATTTTGTATCTTATCTGATGAGATGAGAACAAAGGGAAAAAATTTCTCGTTTTTATTTTTTTTTTAATTGCAAGCATCAATATTACGTCCTTTGTTTCGTTTCCCCATTTTTTTAATCTCAATTTCTTCGTTATTAGCTCTGCCATGAGTTAATTAACTCATTAATTACAATGCAAACATTGATACACATGATAATTTTTTTAACGTCGTCATAGCAGTTTTTAATATAAAAAAGATCAAATTTTAAACATGTTAAAGGTTATTTTTTAAACGTGACTATAAATTAAACGAACTAAGCTTCAGGTTCATCATGAGCATATTTGTTAACCTTGTCCAAGTCTACAAAATGCTAAAAATCATATAAGGCTTAAATATTCAAGATATCATTGCCTAGTTGCCCTTCTTTATTGTTCTCTAATTGAGATTATTTTAAATCATTTTCCAGGCTATGGATCAATAAGAGGGCAGAAGGCAAAACCCCCTTTGATTTTCAATTTGAAACTCATTTTTGTACCTCTTCTTATCTAATTCTTAAATCTCAATTTACTGAAAACACGAAGGTTAGTTTGGTTTGGTGTAAGTTAATTTCGTAGGAACTGCCATTAAAGATATTGAAATGTGGTCCATCTGCTGGCCACGTAATGGGATCATGCTGCCCTTGCATTGCTGATTGCTAAATGCAGCCACAAATGACCAACTGATGAAAGACGAAGTTTGTGGCACCGCCCTTTCGAAATTTGAGGTAGCCGCTAAGTTTTTGTTTTCTTTGTTTGTCTGCAACAATTGGATCATTTCTTCAAGTGTCGAGTTGGTGGTTTATGATAGGTCTGGTTGTGACTCGAGCTACTAGTAGTAGGGGCGTACTTCACGTGTACTTCACAAGGCTTTGTCTTGCTAGTTGATGCCTGGAACTAGAACAAAAGAAATCTAATTTGTTTGTTTCTTTTTCGAAAGAAACTTGGACAGTTGGATTCAGAACACTGTTCAACCTTTTGATGCCAACGATATTGATAACATTTATGTAATTAAGGCAATGAATGCTGACAGATATTTGCAGCAGGAAAGATTTTACGTACTTTTCACCAGGATTTGTCTTAAGAGAGTTCAAACAAAGAAGAAACAAATACGGGTATTACCCTTAAGTGTGATATCCAACAGATTTGTGGTTTGAAAAACTCATTTCATAGGGTTGATCCTCAGAAAAAAAGACCAGCCATTGATGTGTTCTTAGAAACACACATTCTCAAACACCACTAGTTTCTTGATGATAAATTGGAAGACAATGCCATGTGAAGTTGTGAACCTTCAGGTGTTCATGTCTCTTCTCAAATGCTTCTAGAGTCCTAGACCACTCAAGATTTCAAGAAACTTCCTTCTTACCTAGCCATCTATATATATATATATATATATATATATAATTCACATCCAGAGCCAAATCAAGTCCCCATATTCTCTATTAGCAAATATTTCCTTTCTTCATCATCTTCCGAGAAGAAAAAGGAAAATCAAATCAAATGCCATGGCTATTAGAATTCCTGGTGTTATTCATGCTACTAGACAAATTTTACGCCAATCAAAAGCAAAACAAGCATCTTCCAACAGTGTTCCGAAAGGCTACTGCACGGTTTATGTTGGGGAAAGCCCAAAGAAGCGGTTTGTAATTCCCATATCATTCTTGAATCAACCTTCGTTTCAAGAATTGTTAAGCAAGGCTGAGGAAGAATTCGGGTTTGATCACCCCATGGGCGGTCTCACAATTCCCTGCAGAGAAGACACCGTCATTGATCTCACTTCCCAATTGAATGGATTATGAATTTGTGAAAATCTTGCAGATTCATGTACATTTTTTTTTCCTTTCTTTTGATAGAAGAAAAGACGGTGGTGAATGTCCAGCACCAAATATACCAATGCTAAAGATTAGCTGACTGATGTTTGTACTTTTTTCTCTCACTTTTTTAGTGAATTTGTAACATTTTTAGAACATCATTCAATCAATATCTCTCTGTTTATTATGCAAAAATTGCATTGCTTTGCTTCTATTTTTCATTTCCTTTTAACTGTGCTCGGGAAGCTCTAATTTAGATAGCAATTTGCGTGGCATATGCAGATATATCACGCCCTGCACTTTCCAAGGCACATGATTTGAACTTTTTCTTTCTTAATTCGAAAGACTTCAGATGTTTTGCTTTGTCATAATTGATAACAATAGGCTTGGAGATAGAAATGCTGATATTTTGAACATATGTGAGGCCTAATACAGCTAGAGAACAAAGACATAATAGTTTTATAATTGCTTGATTATATATTAGTAATATTTAACTTTGATGAATCAATCCTAGGTAGAAATTATAGACACTACTATTTACCTTAGATGGATAACCTTATCTTCTTCTACATAGATATGATATCTATACGCCAGTTGCACTGATTATCCTATTGTTTCTTTTTTTTTTTTTCTTTTTCTTTCTGTTTTTCTTATCCAATTAGTCCGAACTCCAAATCCCCTATTGCATCCAACATTTTGCTTGTGTATATTTCCTCCATGTCCGAAACATGTTCTAGCCAAGCTCAAAGAACTACATCAAAATTCTTAGGCACCCAACTTTCCATTTTCCAGTCTTTAGCCTATTTTCAACTGTTTTTTTTTTCTTTTTTTCCTTTTTAATTTGTAGGCCAGACCAGAGTTTGTTAATGGAGACAAGATTATTATTCAGCACCTAATCCTTTTTC
>JAQSVH010036427.1:0-10243 GCA_029448705.1 Adansonia digitata | reverse complement strand
TATCAAAATCAGTTTTAAACTTCTAAAGGTCCTTGTGGGATACGATCTCTACTTCCCTACACTACAAATCAAAAAATAAAGCTAAAGGAAGTGAGTAATATAAACGGGTAGCATCGACAACTACCACTTCCCTTTGATTGATCGGATAACTACAAGAATTAAAGGATGGACTATGAAACACCTTTCCTATGCTAGAAGGTTATAGCTCATTCAATCAGTCCTTTTTAGTATGCATAATTTTTGGTGTAGGAATTTGCTGTTACAATCAAGGGTGGTGAGAAAGGTGAACCACTTATGTAGTGCTTGGTTTTGGAAGGGTAAAGAAGGAAGTGCAAGAGGGGCTCGAGTTGGTTGGAAAACTATTTGCTTACCTAAAACTGAAGATGGACTCGGGCTTAAAGATTTGACAACTTAGGACAAGGCTTGAGTATTTAAGAACTTATGGATGATTCTTACTAAAATAGGCTCTTTATGGGTGGCCTGGATTGAAATGTATATTCTTAAAGGTCGTTGCTTACTGCAACATCTTACTCTTCAAAACATAAGCTAGTACTAGAAAGATAAAGCTATGCGGCTTGGTTCCTCAATTTATGCAGCAACAAGGCTAGACTAAGGTATGGTCTTCGTTTAGGACATCTTATCAAATAGTAAGAGTTTAGGATGTGCTAAGATGTAGGCAGCTAAAGGTAGACTGGCATCAATTGGTTTGGTGTAAATTTTTTATTCCAAAACGCTCTATCCTATCTTGGATAGCTATTCTAGATAGGTTGCCAACAAAAGTAAAGTGAAGTTCTTGGGGCTATAATGTTTCTAAGGAATGCTTGATTTGCTATGAAGAGGATGGAGACAAGGTACCATGTGTTCTTTGGTTGTAGATATTCAAAGCACAGATGGAGCAAGATTCTTTTTGCTTGTGATGTCAAAAGCGAGTAGGCATTTGACAAGAGGACATGGCCTGGGTTGTTAGATGATTAAAGAGGAGGAAGATCACCTCAATCATACTAAGGCTGGTTGGGAAGGCACATAATTACTACGTATGGCAAGAGAGGAATCATAGGCTTCATGGAAAACAAAAAAGACAGGAGTAAGATATCAACTACTTAATAACCAACACAGTGCGAGACAAATTGCTTGGATATAGTAAAATAAAAGCTAATTCTAACAATAGCCAATTCCTCAATTTTTGGATACGCAAATTGATAAGGATCACAAAGAATGATAAGGATCAAAAGATAATGGAGAATTGATAAACATCACAAGATAATATCTTTTTATAACTGATAATCTTAGATAAAAATCAAATAATCTTATATATCAAATTGTCTCGTAATTGATAATATCCTCTAAGAGTTATCTTCTAAGAGCACAAATCATAACCCCCTATGAAATTAGTATAAATAAGGGTCATTCCATTATATTTGGCATCAAGAAATAATAAATTCTCTTCTTTAATTGAGAGTCATTTTTTTCTTCTAATTTTTGAGCCATTTTTGGTGTCAGAGCCAAGTTCCGGAGACGGGGAGTGTCTGAAAAACAACCTGAAGTTGAAGACCTTGAAATAGTCTAACAAGAGTTGTAATTGTCACCTTCGAAATTCATAGTTCTGGTCATTTTTCAGCCAAAAGAGGTCTCCACAGTGTTCAAGAGGTCCAAAAACCTTGGACTAGAAAGTTCTATCATTGGAAGGTATAGCACGCGCTCCTACGCACCATCGACGAAAAACCACACCCCAATTACGTGCCAGCTAGCGGTTGAAGACGACCACAACAGCTGCCACGTCAGCACTTAGTGTCCAATCAATGACACATCAGCTAAACATAACGTGCCACGTTTCACATTCGCCATATCATCGCCCAGTCAGCATAATTGCCTAGTCATTACCACGCCATCCAACCAAATCTGCCATGTGTCACTTCAGGTGCATCATCATCCACATCAGCCTTTTGTCCAGTCATCACCACATCACCCAACCATCACCTGCCACATTTCCTTAATTGCCACATCATCACCATGTCAGCATATTTTTCTTTAATTGCATTCTGACCCTAAGCTATTCGAAATTTCAGTATAGCCCCTTATCTTTTCAAAATTTCTTATCAACCCCTAAACTTTTCAAAATTGCAAATTAACCCTTTGATTTTTTAAAATTACACCTAAGCCCTAATTTCTTAAAATTCCATTTTGACCCCAATTTTTGAACTTAATTCCTAATTTCATCCTTAAGCCATACCCCTTGTTTTCACTAGCCTACAGTATGCCTCCAAGACGAAGATTTGTGCGCGAAGTTGAGATAAAAGAATTGAGACAACAAGTTCAATTATTACAAGAGATGGTGAATGTTCAACGAGCCCATTTGGATGCACAAGGAAGGCAAATAGAAGATGATTCGGATAGTAGTGACACTATAGATTTTTTTTAAGTTGTTTTGATTGTTTCAGTTTATTGTTGTAAATCTCTAGTGTACATTGGTAGCAGCATTATCCCTTTTTGGATAAATAATAAAAAATTACTTGTCCAAAAAAAAGATTATTGTCGATTTTTTAATTAAATTTTTTTTCATTCATGATCTATTAAAAGGTTTTCAAATTCATTTACTATCTCAACAATTGTTATATAAAAATTTAAAGGAAATAGAATGCTAATGCCAGCTAAATATGCATATAACATAAATATAAGCTCAAAAGATCAAAAAATATTCAAAACACATAAGTGTACATATGACTCTAATTAAGCTACTAAATTTGTCAAAGTTTAGTGATAGTTAATGAAATGAATGAACGTGATTCCTTTTTGATGATGGAAATTGAGTTCTAAAATCATAAATGAAAATAAAATATCGCCATTACTCGTATGCATACATTATAACTCATGAATTATGATTTTTTTAAAATTTTTTTTTTATACATGAAAAGTAGAAAATGTTCTCACGTAGATTTTGATATTTAAATACTTTATCAGTAATCAATGTCTTAAGAAGAATTAGGGATTCCTGATTAAGGTAATTTTATTTTGCATTTTAAAGTAATCATGCATGAATCATGACAATATTGAATATATATATATTATAATTTTATAATTTGAGTGTTCATATAATTTAAAAGACTTTTTAAATGATATATATATATATCCTACGTATTTTTTTATTATTGTATTCTTAATTTTCTTTTCTTCTTCGATATTTTTTGGGGTTGCAATATGAAAATAAAGAACAGAATTGTAAATATTAAAATTCAAATTTAAAACTTTTTAAATATAATTTCTTAAAGGTAAAGTATGAAGCAACTAAGCTAAATTTAAGATCCGATAAATCTATCCTTCAAAAGAATTTGATTCCTTCTATATTAAATATCTATATTCTATTCCAGAAAGTGGCTTGCAAAATTAAAGTAGAAGGATTTCTAACGCTAGAAGTTAATAGTGCACAATATTTGACCGCTATTTTCTGGTGCCTACAAAAGTTTAATCCTTTTCCCATTCCATTCAAGGGAAATTTCATTAGTTTAAAGTTAGTTGCTTTGACTTGCCATTGGTTAAATATTATTTCCGTAGAAATATATTATAATTTTTTTTATATTAATATCTTTTCCAAATTTTTTTGGGAAAATTTGGAAAAAACAAATTTAGCCTTTGATGCAAATCCAAAATTATTCAAATTTAAAATAATCCGAACTTGAAATAATCTAAATCCAAAAATATTTAAAAATTTTAAAACACGAATTGACGTGACTTGAAATCAACCCAAATCTGCTCAATTAACATGTATGCATAGAAATATCTTCCAAGGCCCCAGTTTCACAGGTTGACTTGCTTCCTCATTTGTCATCATAGAAGTCATGTACACAGCTGGGAAATACTCATCCAAAAGACGTCAACATTTTTTAACCATAGCTAGTTCATCGCTCCTGTAAAGGACACATAGAGAACAATCTTTTCATTTTCTTCATGGATAATTCAAATCTGTGATTGTCAAATTGAGGACAAAGGATTGATTGAAAAATAGCGATCGCTTCAAGTGACAATCACATGTTAATATGTGGGGATGGACTTAAAAACTTCATGAGGACACCATCATTGGTGTATATTGAATGCTTATAGGCTTAACTTACAAGGTTGGACCCTTCTGCTAGACATTTTAGAGGTATTTTGATGTTGAATCTTTTGTAATATCTGTTTGAATCATGAAATCTAATTAGTGTTTATATTTTATGTATTCTAGATAGTTATACATTGCCACTGAATCATACGATGTAATATTTTTAATAAGTAAATATAAATTTTTAAAAATTCTTAAAAATAAATACAAATAAATTTATTTATTAATAGGTGATTTTATGTAATTAAACCTATGCAAGGGCCGAATTTGTTTTTTTTTATTCAGCTTGATTTGTCCTGAATCATTGTGTACTTAATACAAAATCATTTTCATTTAAATTTACTACTAATATGGATCTATAGGTGAAATCAAGCTTGGGTAAAAGATTTGAATATAAATAAAATTCCAACCTAACTCATAAACACATTTACATATAATTTACAAGATCAATATATAAATATATACACTAACGGTGCATGAAAATATAAATCCACATAATTATCTTCAAATGTTTTTCTTTTCCCATTTTGCCTTGCTGATTGAAACATTAGCAAAAATGGAGGTCTAGCTTTCTTTCAAGGGAAGAGAGGAAAAGAAAAGGTGATTTATGTTTGTTAAAGTGTTAATCATACAAACAGTACCTATATTTTATATATGTACATCACTTTTCTTAATTGAATACTTGAAAAAAAAAAATCCAAAAATGTACTTATAATATGATTTCATCAAGTATATAAATATTTCGCATTAACATCGTTAAATAAACGCTGATATGTAATTTTATATTAAATCCAATTATAATAAGCAACATTTTAAAAATAATAATATGATATTTTTATTATGTGCTACGACCTCATTAATTGAATAAAAAGTGTCAAGATTTAATTGAATGCAACAAAAAGATAAAGGCTTATGGATTTTAAAATTACTGTTTGGAGTGTATATATATATATATATATATATATATATACATAATTCGAAGGAACTGCTAAGAAAATGGTATTAATTAATACAAAACAAAATAGTGTGATAAATTAGTTAGAGATTTTTCTGGGGCACATGTGAAAGCCAATATCATTATATATTCTAGTCTTTTTACATATTCATTTTATATTTCTATAGTTGAGCTGCGTTTCATGTCGATATTTAACAAAGTCTTTCTTTCGCTAATGCTAGTCTCATTGGTTACTGCTGGCTTGTTTCAGATTTTAGTAAGAAAAACATTAAAAAAAAAAAAAAAAAGACAATTCTTAAATTGTTGAGATCAATATTTTAGAAGCCTAGTATGGCCTATGCTACCTTCTCAATATTCCAACTCCCTAATTTAATTTTTTTTTTATTCGAAAGTTACTTAAATTGTAACTACTAAATGGCTTCAAGGAGTACGAGATTTTTCTATTCAACTTGTTCATGGATTACTTAGTTCATTTTGGTGAGTCTAACTCTAATAATATTTTTTAAGTGGAATGAATCTAATCTTTCTTTGTATTCATTTAATAAAAATATTTTTATTAAAATTTAATTATAAAATATATAAATAATTTTTTTAATATTTGAATATTTTTAAAATACTTTATGAGCTTTCAAGCTCGATCTAATCTACTTCAGACTAGACTTTTAGCAAGCAAAATGAAAATGCCATTACCAAGCCTCATTGCTAGATAAGAGGATTTCGAGCGGGCTTAGCTGTTACGAATTACAATCGCTCAAAATTAACAAATTCATATTCTTACACCAAAGCTAACCGAGCCCTCGTGTTTTGCATTTGCTTCAAGTTCTCATCCATCTCTTTTTATAAGTGCAAGAACCAACTTCTACGTCTTCGTTTGATTCCAAAAAGAAAAACTAAATTCAAGTTGCTTAATTTTCTACGAGCTGAGAAATGGACAATGCTATTGCAGCAGATGTAGAAGAATTAATGGAATGGATTACAACAGACGAAGAGGAGGCCGAAATCTTGGAGAATATGAGTCGGTCAGCATCGGCAAACTTATCAATCCTCCAGGATTGAGCCCAAGAGATTGAATACAAATTAAATTTATTAAATAATTCTGAGCATGTCGTGCGAGATTATTGAATCTTTAGAATCCCCGGAAAATGTCTGACGAAAATCTGGCTCCCTATCACCTCTGCTATGTCATTATCGGTCCCCTTGTTTTTTACTCTTCTATTTCGGGGCACAAGGATGATGAAAAGCGGAGATATCTTGCCTCCTTTCTCCGCCGGGCTAGGCAGAGGACAAGCCTGATGGATTTTATCATATTGATTAAAGGGTCTCTAGCAATGATTCAAGGTTGTTATGAGAAGATATATTGCGGGTACTGGGATAATTCAATGCGAAGGGATGAATACGGCAGTACGTACGGTCGAATGAATCGGATTCCTTGCTTCTCATCGGAATGATTTTAGTTGATCCTGGTTTCATCCTCAAATTCTTTTTGAGAGCTTATTCCAAGGAATGGAGAGTTGAAAAAGATCTCATATTTGCCAAGTCCAGGACGATACAAGATGAAGCAAGACTTGATGTTACTTGAAAATCAGCTTCCTTTCTTTCTACTCAGGGACATGTATGAACTTGCCTTTACTGGTAATCCCGACTTCCCTTCCTTTCTTCAACTTACCTGTCAATTCTTCAGCCATTATTACAACCAAGCATGCCCGTTCAAGATATTCTATCATCAACAAACAATCCACACGCTGAATATTAGAGATCCAAGCTGAAGGAATCAAAACATTTCACAGATTTGATTAGAACATTTCAGCAGCCATACTCATTCCAGAAGCAGCATAGCATCAGTGAAGAACCCCGTTGTTGCAAATGGAAGATCTTAAAAGGAAAGCATTTCATGAATTTGATAATATCCTCATTATTCCCATCTTTCTCAAAAGCCTGAAAAAAATGAGCCTGGAGAAATCCCAGAGGAGGGAAAGATGGCAAGGTGAATATTTATACAGTGCAGTTCTACCGCGTGAAGCAGGCGTCAAATTCAAAGTGAGCGTAATGAAATGCTTATTTGATATAGAATTTGATCAGAATAATGGAGAATTGAAGATTCCTCCTCTGAGGGTGGACGACTCGGTGGAATAATTTTATGGAAACCTCATGGTGTGGGAGCAATGCTACTACCCTAACGACAATTACATTTGTGACTATATCCTTCCAATGGCATATCTCATCAAATCTATTGAAGATGTGGATTTACTTGTTCAGAGAAGAATTATCATTAACCATCTTGGCAGCCCTAAGTCAATAATAACTATGTTCAACCAACTTTGCAAACATGTTAAAGTAGAGAAGAAACGATACTCAACTCTTTTCATGAAGCTCAATGCATACAATTCTGTTCGACATCATAGTTGGACGGCAATCCTTAAGATCCAATATTTTTCAACTCTTTGGAGAGGTGTTGCTACCATTGCCGCAATTCTCCTCGCCCTGCTTACTATGATACAGACCATTTGTGCTATCATCTCCCTTTAACTGCAAAGTGTGATTTTTTTTTTTTTAAATAAGTTGAGATGTATTTAATTTTAATATTTGAATTTGTTAAGAATTGAACTTTGATTACTGAAATTAAATCATTCAAAAGGTTGTTGTTGGCCAGTTGAGATTTATTTCAAGGACTTCAACCAATTTTAACCCAAGAACTAAACACAAAACCTAGTTACTGTGTTGAAAAAATGCTTTGTGGGCTAACAATATTGCTGGGAAACTAAAACGAAATAAAAAAATGATAAAAAATTGTCAACCATAAACTGCACAAACTGAACAACCCACATTCAGTAACGCTATATGAGTCATCTGCCTTCCAATACAGTTCTCCGGGGATTAGAAGCTCTCATCCTTCGGACTAACATAAGCAAGCAACAAAAATATGACCTTAATCCCATTTCATAAACATGTTACCAGCAACTAAAGCACTGAATAAACATTCAAAGTATAGCGTTTGACCCAAACTTAAAATAATTCAAATTTAAAAAATCTAAATCTTAAATGATTCAAATGTCAAAATGATCTGAAACTAATACAACATGTTAAATTGACAAATGCACATAGAAATATCTTCCAAGGCCCCAGTTTTTGCAAGTTGTCTTGCCTCCTCATTTCTAATCATAAATCTAATGTACAGAGCTGGCAAACACTGATCCAAAAAGCACCAACTTTTTTGAACCATAGCTAATTTATCGCTTCTGCTAACTACAAAAGGAGACATAAAGAACAATCTTTTCATTTTCTTCATAGATAATTCAAATCTATGATTCTTGGAAAGCCACAAATGTCAATTGAGGACGAAGGATTGATTGGGAAAAAAAAAAAATAGCGATCGCTCCGAATGACCATCACATGTTAACATGTAGGGTTGGAGTCAAAAAAACTTCATGGAGGACATCATGGTTGGTGCATATTGATTGTTTGTGGGGCTTGACTTGCAAGCTTGGACCATTTCTGCAGACATTTTGGAGGTACAGTTTGATGCTGAATCTTTTGTAGTGTATTGTTTGAAGCAAGGTGATCAGTACTGTAACGGTGAGCGTATTATTTTTATTTTGATATAGATATTTATCGGTATCAGTATATTTTAATGTATCGTTTTGAGTTTATTGGAGTTTGAATATTTTTAATTTGTACATATAAAAAATATTTTCAAATATAAAATAAATGAGATTAAAAAATTTTATATAGTAAATATTCATCAATTATATATAATTTTCTAAAAAAAACTTCATCAAATATAAGAAAATTAATATCAATTAAGTAGTAAAGCTGAAATTTTTTAATGACCGTTAAATTTATAAATAATTATGTGTAATATTCATCAAATTTATGAGTAATTATGTATAATATTCATTAGATTTAAGATCAATATTGGTTTAACTTTTTTTTACAAGCTTATATTATGTACCGGTCGGTACAACTATTTTTGGCCGGTACCACCGAAACAGGCCGGTACCTACCGGTACGGCCTGTACAGATCGAAACAAAATCAACTATCGCCGGTACCGTTATATGTCATAACCAATACGTACTAGCTAATACCGGTACGATATCGATAACACTGCTTTAAAGTCTAGATGTGTCATGCAAATATAAATAGTGCTTGTATTTTGATGTATTATTAATATAAATTTATATACTGTCAATAATATAATATTATTAATAAGTAAATATAAAAATTTAAAAGTAAATATAAATAAATAATTTGTTTCATGTAATTAGACTTGTTCAAGTTTTTTTAATTTAAATTTAATTATAAAAATAAATAAATATTAATATAAAAATAATATTTTTAAATAATGAATTTGAATAAAAACAAAGCCTCTGTCCACCACCTTTATAGGTTGCATTTGGACTTTTCCCATGTTAGAATTCTAATGGAATGTGATTTATGAAAATGTGATCAATAAGAATATGATTGTTGGGAATGTAACAATAAAGTATTTAGCATGCAAGAAAAAATGTTATTAAGATCATGAGAGAATTACATTGATATTTTGGTTCATTACATACTTTGGTAGGAATGTGGTGATAATTTTTTAAACTACTATTACTAAATAAAATGTAAATTTTATTATTTTCAACATTTTTCAAATATATTTGTTGATAGCAAACATTAACTTATTATTAGCAAATACGTCATCTATTAACAAAGTACATTTATCACAAATTTAATATATGATTAAAACAAAAATAATTTTTAAATATTTAATATGTATCTGAACTATAATATAATTTAATTTAATAGCAATTAAAATAATTTTAAAATTAATTATATTTTCATGATTTTGTAATTAGTAAAAGTATTGGGTAGAAAAATATTCAGCTAAAAACTTTTAAATATAAAAAAGTAATTTTGTTTTAAAGTATTTTTTAATTTTCTAACTATATGAGAAGTTATTAGAATAATATTCTCATTATTATAGGAAAGTAATTCTCGAAGGAAAACTACGTTTTAAGAAAGTCAACACTTTATAACACACCAAACATAAAAATTTAATTGGTGAGAATTTAATTTTTAAAAGGTAAAAGTTTTTAATCACATCAAATATCTCATGATTTAATGACAGTATATAAATATTTATACTAACTATGCATAAAAATGTAAATAAATCATATAAATATCTTTGAATGCTTTTACTTTATTTCTTCCC
>JAQSVH010036355.1:0-10246 GCA_029448705.1 Adansonia digitata | reverse complement strand
GTGCATAAATTGCCATATCTATAGATATGCAAAGAAGACACTTCTCATTAGCAGTTTACATCAATAACACAGTATCTGGCAGTAAAGACAGGTGTAGATTGCCGGTACATATAAACTTTGGACAACATAAAACAACTGCCTCATCGTTAAGGAAATCAAATCAATATTTGCAGGCAAAAAGCAGTCCAAGCAGGTAGGCCATATCTCTAGATAAAGTTATCTTCAAAGAAAGTTTCTTACCTTAGTAGAAAGTGGAAAGGAAGTAATAATGGAATACTACTCTTTCCAGGATCTAATACCTAACTACATCACATGTCCACCACAAACCAGGTCAGAAAGGTAACAATATCAGCTATAGGATTATCTTACATGGCTGTAGGGAAATAAAGAAAAGTTAAAACAGTTTAGTCAATAATCAAAAGATAAATTTATAATATATTTATTTGATAGATCATTATAAGATAATTGTATAATGTATTAAAAAATTTAAAAAATTTTTTTGACACCAAGACTAATAATTATATTTGTTTATAATTTTTAATGTATAAAATTAGGTTACAGATAAAATTTTCAGACTAATTTAATTATATTTAATATATAAATACATACCCCAAAATATAACTTCTGTCAGACCCTGCCTGGCTGCTTCTCTTGGGACGAAACTATCTATTTAAAGTCAGAAGATTAAATTATGAAACTACCAAAAACTCAGCGCCGTCATCAATCGCTGGGAATCAAAAGCAAGAAGATAGGTGCTGCGAAGACACATTTATTAAGAGAGTCGCTCTTAACGACATAAGCAACCGAGGGAAGGCCGTCAAAGCGGGTTCACGAGTCATATAGGTTAAAACAGCTGGTCTGGGTTTATTGATGATTTAGAGAAGCTTCCATATGTTGTGCTGCAATGAAAAAATTCGAATAGAGGAAGAAGTATTCGAATGAGCATCGAGCCTCGGATAGCAATAAAGCCAGTATAGACACTATTTATAATTAGGTGGATTCCCATTGACTTGCATCAAATGGTTCCAATGCTAGTGGCAGCCACATGGTTTTGGATAGGAAACACTCTTATCTGGGTTTCGATGAGCACAATAACCATCTTAATAACTCAACCATAGACATTTCAAATGAAGTGGCTTGGACTTTGGATCAAAGTGCTGTAGGTACTAAATTTTATTTTTGTTTAGGAAGCACAGACACGTAATACAACTATGATATAATGCGGACATAAAAATTTTAGATATGGTAAGACACAACAATTAATAAATATATATGTATATTATATATACAATAAAAATGTAATTTACAATTGATATTTTTCAATAAAAATATACAATAAAAATATAAAATTAATATTTTTCAATTAAATATTAATATGTAAATATCTTTTTAATTATTTAAAATTATTTTTGAATTTAAAAATTTAAACCTTAAAACTTCATTAGAATCTAATTACTCATCATTAATTCTATATTTGAAAAAAAAAATACGAAAGAAAAAGATTTATCATGTATCTTAACATATCCAAATATATTCAATTATATTTTGATCATATTGTTACTGTGCTCGGTTTTATTTTTATTTTATTGACATCTCCTCACGTCTCTTATATATATTCTGCCACGTAGGAAACACTTATAGATTAGTCCGTGATTCATAGATGAAAAAGCAAGAACTTGCCAAGTGCTTAGTTGGATGCAGCGATGAAAAAGAAAATGACTCTTACAAATTCTATAATGTGACTATAATTTAAGATGGTTTTACGTTTATTTTTATCATTTTTGCAAATTTATATTGGCTGCGAAAGGAAAGAACAATTTCAGCTATATGAGTATTTTTTGGTACTAGAAAAGTAATAATTTTATAATGATAAATTAAAAAAAGAAGACGAGATGTTTGGATTAAAATTCAAGCAACACGCCCTTAATCACTAGACCAAGAGAATGAATCATTTTATAAGAGTTTATTATGTGGCCATTTTCCCGTTGAAAAAAAGAAGGAAATGACTTTGTTTGGTCCTATTTGAATAAAGTACAATATATTAAAGTTATTATGCCATTTGAGAGATTTGTTGCCTTGATTCATGGCATGATTTAGCTTGCTTAGATTTTATTATTTTATATTTTTCTACGATGTGCATTCCTGACAACCTAAGCATTTGTATCTGCTGGTATTAGTGATAATGAATGTTGGGCAGTTGTATTTGTTAAATATAACTCTTTTAAGTGTTAACAATTATTACTTTCTGTAGTTTCTTATCATTCACTTATATGTATCTGGTTCAGGCAGTTGATAGGCAGCGAATCATTCCCCATCATTTAAATTTGACTTTCCTTCTGCGCCATTGTGGGAGCTGTGATTCATTTCCACGTAGGTTTGATGGACTGTATTTATTGTTCATAATGTGTATTAAGACAAGGGACAATGAAATTTAAAAGTGTATCAAATCATTGATTGGGAAATGGAATTAAAAAAAAAAAGAAAGAGCATTTTGAAAGGTACTATTTCTTGGTGTTATATTTTTTTTTTCACGGATCGCATGCTAATAGAACTTGTATAATTGTAAGCCTTTCCTCTATTTCATGTTGTGTGGTGTTTCTCAAATGATTAAAGAGGTATATTAGTACATTTTCTTTTCAATGGCCAACGTATTTCAATTTAGTCTTTTGCTTGGAACTAAATGGAAGGATTTTAGGGTTAAAAACCGCTACTCGATTAGAAACTAGCAATGGTTAAGCTATATCAATATTTAAGTCATTTTTCCTTAACAACGTTTTGCTGAAAAAAATTTAAGTATCTGGTGGGTGAAAAAAAAAAACGTAAAAATTTGAGAGAATTCGATTTCAATGTGTACTGCAAGTGCCACTTTCCTTTAAGCATATTTCGCCCTATATATAGTACGCAAGAGTGTTTTGTTGAATTGCCATAGGATATAATGAATCCTATGTTTGAAATCACTTTGTACTAGTGAAATCAAACGATTGATCATTCTTTAATGAGTAGTAAAAATCATCTTTCTTAGTTTTCTATAGCAAACTATGTTTAACAGACTTGCTTTGGTTGAGCATGATAGGAAAGGAAAACCAATTAATATTGTTGAAATATTCTGATCTCTATTTATAGAGATTTAATCAAGAGTTGTGACTCTTTAATTGCATTATTTAATCTAATCAACTTGCTTTTTTATTGAATTTCAACCTTTTGGTACTTAAAAAGTGCCATTGGCAACCTTTCACCAATGAAAAGGCCACCTAAAAAAAGTATGAATAAAGTTGAAACAAAACTAGCCATTATAGATGAATTAATCAAAATTTGGAGTAAGAGAATCCTCGAATCAAGGGTTTGGGTCCCTCTAACTAAACACATTTTAAAAGTTCGTATTCAAATTCCTTTATAGGGTTATATGAATCTTTCTATGTAATTTATAACAGAAGCTTATTTTTTATTCCCAAACTTATGAGATGTGATGGGATTCAAATCCCATAAATGGTATTCAAATCCCATAATATGTAAAACTTCTCCAATTGATCTTTAAATTAATTTCTTTAGTTTGGAAATTAACTAAAGCTATTTTATAGCTTTTTATATGCTAGTTTCTCATTAATTGATGACCCAATCAATTAATTCTTTATTCCTTTCACTTATTTCAATTATTCCAACAACCCCCACCATTTCTAAAATAGAGTAAGTTCAACAATTTTGGAATTATGCATAATTGAAGACATCTCGCCATTTTAAAACCTTAATTTTAGTGAAAAAGAAAATGTTGTTAACTAATCAAAATTGATGTATCTTAGATTTTTGAACTTATGATTTATATGATTATGTTAGTGTACGCCCTAGAAGCCTATCAAATTTGTTTGTAACATGCTAGCTTTTAGTCATTTCCTTTACATTATTATTTAATTAATGTGACGAGGTATTTCCTTAACCATAAGGCACCATAATACTTATTATTTATGACTTATAAAGATAATGCCCAAGGAATACATTAGCCTTGCAAAAGAATTGTAAATAGGTTACAATTGTGAGATCATCATGCATTAAAGCCGTGTTTCTAAAAACATAATTGGTCATTGTATTGTCAAGACAAGGCATTGATAATTCACAAAGAGTGGCATATCATAAGTCTCCATGCATGTGATGCATGTGACGAAACTCATAGTCGAAGTGTAATGATACTTGAGGATAGCATATGAGTGCTTGTTATGAGAACAAGTTTACTGGCATGACCTACTATGAGAGTTCCATTTGGTATTTCTCCAAATTATCTATGAAAATAATCTCATATGTCATTAGTATAAATAATCCTCAAACTTGTAACTCTAAGTCAACTTGTACATGTATTCTCGCTCTTAAATATCACCATGAAGGGTTCCACTTTGATGGATGCCAAAGGTAAGGTGGTTTTGGGTATGGCATGAAGCATACTAAAGGTGGACGAGGGGTCTAGAGAGGATTCATCACCCTAAGTGATATTAGAGGACATATCTTACTTATTTTTGCTCATGTTAACTTGAAGGTCCTTTGATCAAGGCAATATAAATTGTGAAGTTAGTACATAAGGGTTGTAGAAATAATATGTAAAGGGTTGAGAGTAGACACTAAGCCATACTCTTATCTTTTTTGTGATATATGATTGAAGGATTGAATTACACTAAGATACTATAAACTAAAAGGCTTCTCAAACCACTTTGACTCTTCGAGTTTGTTGGGTGGCTATGATACATTTTTAGATGCCAATCTTGATCTATAAATATAAATATAAATAATTAAATAATTTATTTTTTACTACCAATATGATGGGGGTCTAATAGGTCACACATATAAAAATGATTTTAAAAAATTAAAATGAGATCGGGTTAAATAGCAACATGAATGCTGATTCATGGGTGCAATTGAAAAGTTCAGCTAGGGCTAGGGACTTAAGTGCCAATGTTTGCTTTCTTTTTTTAAGGAAAACTTGCAGTTTCACCTTATTGGAGAAAAACAATTTTTTCAATCATCTGATTTTGGGTTTTAGGGAGATCAAGGGCCTAAAGAAGTTTTACGAAGCTTAAACTGCTAGAAAAATTCCCAACAAAACAAGGTTACTTCCTTTTTGAAGGTTTTTTAGGTCAATTATAGAGATCAGATGCTTAGACAACTTTGCTTTATGACAATCAGGTCTGGTGTGCAAGAACAAATGGCATGGAATTTTTACTACGGGAATAGTTTAACCCTTGGTTGAGGTTTGAAAATTTTTAGATCCATTTTTGGTTGTTCTTTTCATAGAGGATTGATCAAGTACATCCAAGTTGATCCATAATAAAATTTCAATATTATTTGTCAAATTTTTTTGCTATGCATCTAGTGTATTGCTTTAAATATTTTTATTGAATATTCAAGCATGAATCTAATATTCCTTTATGTGGTACCAAAGCCTCCTTGTGTTATTTGGATCAATCTAGTATTTCAATTATTACCTATTTCAAAAACGTTTGATTTCAATGCCATTCTTAATCTGTTTCAAGTGTAGCAAATTTAAGAAACGATTTTTGTTTATTTTCAATTTCACAGCATGACAATTCATATTTATTTTCAATATTAATTAGTTTAAAATAGGATTTTATTAATTAATTTGATGTTGCAATCATATGTCAATGATTTCGTGTTAACTTATGCTAGGCTGGTTGCATTTTTGGTGTTTCAGTAAAAGCTAAAATTTTAAGCTATTGTAGCTACAATTTTTATATGGTTTTTCATCCTTAAAAGTATCATTAATGGTTCAAGACACTTGCTAGAAAAATTGGGTTAAAATCAAAGTTGAAAATGTTTCAATTCTAGGTTACATCGGGCTTTTAAACATGCATAATATATGAAGCACTTGGACCAACTTCTTGAAACTTTGGTTGCAACATTCATGGCAGAATTTGATGCTGCAATTGGATGTAAAATTTTAGATGTTTGGTGGGAGCCAAGCACCGATGGGTGACTTGAATAAGATGGCTTCTGGAAGCCTCTATAAGGGCAACAACTATTAAGGCTAGGTCTCCCAGCTTACGCCATTTTTTCCTTGTTTTCTAGGAAGCTTAATCTTATTTTGATCTTTAATACTTAAGGTATGACATGATCAAGATAATCTAAAATTATATTAAAAAGAAAACATTTACTAAAAGTTAGCAAGATGGTGCAAAGGTGGACACTAATCTTGATGGAGTTTGAGTTCTACGTAAACTCCTAATTATCTCGAAACACTATATTATTCAATTGAGATAATTCTTATAATGTTGAAGACAAGGATTAGGTAATGTAATTAACATATTTTAATTCCAATTCAATTGTTTAATTGGATAATATTTATTTGATTAATCCTAAATTAGTTTAGGATTGTTCTACTATGATAAGATTAAATGTTAATCAAGTAAGAAAAGTGGTTTCCAAATTAAATTAAATATGGATGAATTATTAACTTTGAGAAGGCACATTGAATTTAAAACACATTTATATATTCATAATTTGATTGTGGATATATAGGATGGCTATGGACTTTGACCCAATATGATTATAAATGATTAATATCTCATGGTATTTATTTTTATAGATAAGGTCTGTGTACCTTACTTTATCTCTCATTTTCCAGGATTGTAAAATTCTTTTCTCAACTAATTCACCTCAAATGTGACTCGAGGTTTCTTCTTATCAAATATGATTAATTACAATAAAAGTATAAAATTATGATTAGTTAGGAAATATTTTGTAACTTAAAGATAGAAATCCAAGCAAAGCACCATGACAACCAAGGAGATTGTGAAGGACTTTGTATGTAATTACTTTGAAATTGACCAATCAATGTCTTTCATGGTTCAAGGAAATTGAACTAGATAAAGTCTATAATCATCCAAGTAGAAAGCATGATAGCAAATTTATTTTATGTAATGTTATAAAAGCTATAGATGCTAACAAAGATGAGAGCTTAAATAATTAAAATAAACAAATAAAATCTCGTATTTAATATTGAGTCATGTTTCGCATGACAAAGCCGCTTTCCATCATTTATGACAAGATACTCAAGTTTTACCCTTAAGAGGCTTGTTGGATTACTATAGATAAAACTACTATTTGAACTGCTTGAGTTATAAATAACGGGTCTTACTCAATGAATGCCATGTCCAGATGCAAAAAACTTGACTACATAGCATTAAAAGCAATGGCTAGGCAAAATATATATGATGCATTTAGGCAAAGAGTTACCATCTAACTAATATATGAGTTACATAAAAATATAATTGGTAAACTATGTTGCCCACCCAATTAGGCCTAATATAATTTGTTGAGTCATTAAGGTTAAAATATGTGGAAAGGATCCTGGCCCATTAGAAATACCTTAAAGAAATTTTTGGATAATAGTAAGGGCTATTATTTCATAAAAATTAGGGAGAAAGCCAATAAAGATTTAATACCTTACTATTATTGGTTTAAAACATGAAAAGACCAATTTATACTTTTTACATAATAGATTGTTGATAATGAAATTCATATTAATTAGACTATGAGGCCTACCTGATGCCATAAGCCTAAAATGTTTGGATTGGTACCGACAGATTGAGAAATGTTCTCAATAAATAAAAGGTTGTTTACTTTGACATATCTGTGATTAAGTTGAACTTCTTTACTATCGATTAGTTTCTTGGATAATTGATACAGGATATGGATCACACTTATGTAATGACATAAGTCTGTTAAAGAATAGTAGATAGTTAAGGCAAAATGAGGTGATCTTAAAAATGGTAATGGTGTAAAGGTTGCTGCCACTACCATTGGGACTGGCACCTTGTCATTGCCTTCAAGCATGACCTTGAAACTCGAATAATGTGTTTATGTTAAGATTGTTTAGAAACATAATTCAGTTTCATACTTCACTACTAAAGATGGTTTTGAGTTTAGGATAAAAGGCAATAGTTGTTTGATCACCTTAAATGACATGTTTTATGAAATAGGCACATTGAATAAAGGCCTATTTGTACGGGATCTAGAAATGCCTACAATCAAATGTGAAAAAAGCGAACAAAGATGATCTAACAAAAACTTATAGCTGACATTATAGACTTAGGTATGTTAATGAGACTTGAATAGCCAAGTTGCATAAATAAGCTACCTCAACCTATTTGATTTTGATTTATATGGGAGAAGTGAATATTGCTTCTTTGGCAAAATGATTAAAACCCTTTCAGTGGTAATGGTTAAAAGGATGCTGTCCAATTAGGCTTAATACATATAGATGTATGTGGACTAAGGAACACTATGCCTAGAAATAGGTATTCTTACTTCATTACCTTTACCGATGGTCATTCTAGGTATAGGTATATGTACTTGGTGAAGAACAAGTTTAAAGCTTTTGAAAGGTTCAAAGAGTTTAGGGCAAAAGTAAAGAATTAAATTGGCAAAAATATTTTATCTCTACGATCAAATAAAGGAATGGAAGAATTCCTAGATTATTTGACAGGAAATGATATTTTCTCATAGCAAACTCCACCTAAAACTCCACAACTTAATGGAGTGTCTAAAAGCATAACCAAACCTTGTTAGATATCATTTGTTCTATGTCTAAGGCTGATCTTTTAATATCCTTTTGGGGATATGCCTTAGATTGTTTAGAATAGGGTTCTATCTAAGTTAGTGGATAAAACCTGTATGTGATATGGCATGGAGTAAGACCAAAGTCATCCTATCTTAAAATTTGGGGATGTTTTGCTTATGTGAAGTGTAACAGGCTTAGAGCTAGATCAAACAAATATAGGTTTATGGGATATCCAAAAGAAATGAGTGGATTACTTGTACAAACCAACTAAGTAAAATGTGTTTGTTCAAAAAAGTTATTTTTCTAAAGAAAAACTTTCAGCGAGAAAAGTTTAGTGGGAGTAGGATTGATCTCGAAAAAGTTCCAACCATAAGCTCTCATGCTTATGAAATCGAAGTTAAGTAAAAAAGCATCAAATGCACCACCTAAAACTTAAGAAACATAAGTTATTCTGCCAATCTAGTCAGATTAAGGAAGTTTTAAAGAAATATGGTTTTCTTATGGATCAAAATGACTTGCCTTGTGACAATGAACCATCATTTATGAGGAAGCAATGTTTGGCATTGATTTTGGAAAATGGCTTGAAGCCATGAAGTTTGAAATTGACTCCATAAAGGTTAAACAAGTATGGATTTTGTTTGACATATCCGAAAGAATCAAACTCATAGGGTGTAAATAGGTCTTTAAGAGAAAGATCAATATGGATGGCAACATGCAAATTTATAAGGCCAGATTAGTGGTAAAAGGTTATAATCAAGTAGAAAGCATTGACTATAAAGAAACTTTTTCCCTGATTGCCATGGTAAAAATCCATTTCAATAATGTTTGCTATGGTTGCATAGTTTTATTATGAGATATGGCAAATGGATGTAAAAACTGCATTCCTTAACGAGAATTTGAAAGATGAGGTGCACATGATACAGCTTGAAGGTTTTACGTTCAAGTCAAATCCAAATCAAGTAAGTAGACTTTGAAAGTCCATATATGGACTTAAACAAGTTTGTAGAGTGAAAACATCAGATTCAAGGAATCAGTTAAAAAATTTAACTTCAAAAAGAATCCTAATGATCTATTTGTTTACAAGAAGGTAAACAAGCAGACCATCAATTTCTTATTGTTGTATTTTGATGGCAGACTTCTTATGGGAAACAACATACCCATACTATAGGCCACTAAAGTCTAGTTATCCAGACAAGTCTTCATAAAGGATTTGGGACAACTAGCATTCATTTTGGGAATTAAGATCAATATAGATAGATTGAAATGATTGTAAAGCTTATTCCTATCCTTTTATGTAGGCAAAGTGCTTGAGAGGTTATCATGGAAAACTTTAAGAGAGAAAACATGCCTATGGTAACGATGTACATTGCTCAAAATAGGTGTGTTTTAAAGCTTTAGATTAAGGGAAATAGATGGATATGATACCATATGCTTCAATAGTTAGATTTATCATGTATTCCATGTTATGTATTAGGCCAAATGCATCGAACACTTTAAGTATTATGAGCAGATAACCAAGCAACCTTGGTGAATTCATTGGATAGCAATAAAGAATATCCTAAGGTACGCATTGTCGCAACGTGGCCTGGATATGAATCCTAACCAAGCTTGACTTAAATGGCCTTCGCTCCTATATTTGTTAAATTTATCACTATTTTATATTCTCTTATTTGGCCATATCATTAT
>JAQSVH010036344.1:0-10248 GCA_029448705.1 Adansonia digitata | reverse complement strand
ATGCATCAATTATATCAAAGTATTACAAAAGCTATTATTTTTATATCAATACAAAATTTTACAAAGATAAAAAAATTCAATGTAAAATTTAAGTATTTTTAATTTTTATCAAATAAATTTATTTATATTTTAAGATTAATCAAAAATTAAAATTTTTAAAATAAAGTAATTCTATATAAATTTTTAATTATTTTTATTTATTATCAAATTAATCTATTTAATAGTGTTTTAATAAATCAAGCTTTTTATTTATAAATTAGATAAATTTTATTTATAATAAAAAATATTTCTGACGTCAATTTAGAAATATAATAAACAACAGTACTATTTTATCAGTTTATCCACCTTCGTCAAAGCTGTGTAATCATTCGGTTTGATCAATTTGGTCAGAAAAAATTAAAAATCGATTTAATCGATTTTTTTTAGAACAATAATCAAATCAACTGACTTTATTGTTGATAACCGAACTAACTGAACCAACTTAATGCCAGTCAATTCGATCGATTAACTCGGTTAATTTGATTATCAACAATAAGTATGAAATTTTAGATACCATTATAAAAGCTTTAATTTTTTTTTGAAATGAAATTCTGGTCTAAAAAGTCTTAAAAATGAAACAATATTTAAAATGTTTTAAGGCAAATGTGTTTATGTTTCATACATCTAAAACCCTTTCATACCAAACAAATTTCCAGCTACATAAATAGTAATATGGAGACTTGATAGGGTTTATGATAAACAATTGACTCACCTTGGATTCATAGTAGAATCTGGGACGAAATATGGAGATTTAATACGAAGGATTGATGGAGAGGGGCAAAGCAGAGAAGGGGCGTTTTAGGGTTTTTCGAAGCAAACAAAGGGGAGGCTGGAGGCAGTATTGATGGAGGGAGGCGAGGAGGAGATTATAATATAGGGTTTTTCTTTTTTAAGGCAGGAAGAAGATTAAACGTTGGTTTTTTTTTTTTTTTTAAGTTTTCAATTGGTTGGATCATGACTATTGGTTGGGTATGAGTTTATTTTATTAACATTTTTAAAATATATTATATATTATATATAAAATATAACTCGGTTAATTCAGTCGATTTGGTTTATGATTTTACTAACCGATAATCAATTCATTTAACTAACTTAATCGACATTTAAAAATCGACCTAAACCAAAATTGATTTAATTGATTATCATTAGTTTAGTCGATTAAGTTGATTTCAACCGACTTGTGCTCTCTCGTACTTTTATATATGCTAGCATATGATCATGTGCATTGCACATGAATATGTTATTAGTATGTCCACGTAAGCATTGTGTCAAAGTATGAAAAATCATTTAAGTTCACAAGAAACTTATAAGATTAGTAAAATTAAAAAAAAAATAGAAAACAATGAATAATTAATAATAGAAATTCACATAGATATTTTATATCTTAACTTACACAAAATACATATAATAATATCACAACAAGAACAAAACGTAGGATACATTGTATTCATCGTGCAACATTTAAGCACATCTGAGTTTTAGGTTGTAAAAGATTTAAACATACGATAACATTAAAAACAGAAAAGGAAAATTAACATGCATAACTTATTAAAAAAAAACAATTGTAATATGAGAAATATATTGACCTAAAAACAAAGGCGGTTGCGATGATTCCCAGATAAAACCTATATTGTTAAAATGTTAATATCAGACAACATTTTTAACGAATAAAGAAAATAAAAGAGAGCTTAAAGGTATAAATATTGATAATAAAAATACATTAAGCATTAATTTTATGAAAACAGAAGTGAAACCAAAATAAAACTAACTACACAGAGGATTTATAATTAATAAAAAATGTCAAACGTAATCAGGATAAATAACAAATGATAAAAAAACTAATGTCCTAGAAATTAAATAACTTTTAAACACAAAAAACACTGGAGTTAAAAAAAATCCAACATTTGACTGATCCAAGACTAGAATTAGTAGGAGGAGATGAAATACTTCTTGTCGGCAACGTGCCTTACCTCATCGTGAGTGAAGCTCACACGACTTAAAAATAATTGTCTCGACGAGGATGTGTCCTCTGTACCAGAACTCTTCTTTTTTGACGTGATGAAAGTAAGAAAGTATGGATTCTTAGCTTGTGATCATGAAGGGAGGATAGTTAGATGAATTGCTCTTCCAACTGGTCTTAGATGGACACCACAAAATAGCAAATGCTTAAAGTTGTCACTGATTATTTAGGCTAGGAATGATCGGAGGCCTATCAAATTCGATATTCTGGGTCATGAAACTTGAAACATTGATTTTATGGTCTGTGTGGCCCAAATATTCAACGGTTGAGTTGGTTGAGTGTGGTGGAGTATCAACACCCCCACAACGCTCGAAATTAGTACCTTCTAGTTATGTCTTAACTTAGTATTAGTTTCCCTAGTTTTGACTTTTCATTATTTCAATATAATCTCCTTTTATGCATGAATTTTATATAAAATAGTAAATCTGGATTTTAACAAAAATTTTAATCCCATAAGTATCTCGAAGAAGTGAGAAACATAGAGATTTCTTATAAAAATAATCTTTGGATTTAATTTTTGAAATAGAATATTTCATGTCAAGTAATGAAAGGATACCGACATGAAACATTGCTCTTATGATTTTTTTAAAACGATTGGGAAACATAAAATGCAAGGTGAATACCAGGGAAAGAAATGTGTTAGTAAGACAAAATAATGAGATAATATTGCATAAAATAAATCACACAAAAAAGAAAAGAGGAGGGACGATCGGAATGTATCTTGCAATTGTCATTGGCTATCCAGAAATAACAAATATAACAATTTTTGAGACCCGTTTGGATTTAGTAGTTGCTTGAGGTGTGAAAACCGGATCTGAATTTTGAAAAACCTAGAGAAAATTCAAGAGAGAAAATTTGATTTTTGATGATTTTTTAAAGGATGAGAATGGAAAGCTTAAATTGACAAAAATTAACTATTTCTTGACAAAGGTGACATTTTTAACATTTCTTGACAAAATTGACTATTTTGATTTAAAAGGTAGGAATTGATAAAAATGAAGGTTGATAAAATTTGAAAAATTTTCATCCCTTGATCTGAGCCTAGGGGTGGGCACATATTTTTTAGACTCAATGGTGATGGATCAGACTCACATGGGGGCATTTGAATGCCTTGGAGAGGGATTTTAGAAAAATCAATTAATTGTGACAAATGGTAAAATAGGGAACAACCTCGTGCTAGTCCTCTTTTTGATTTTATTCTGGGCTAATCTGAAGGTCTTAAAGGTCAGGTGAGGTACCACTAGAAAGATAACTCACTGAGGATTAATATAAACATATTCCAAAAATCCTGGAAAATCACTTTCTAGGTGGAAGTTGGGATTAGTTCAACACTAGCAGCATGTGCAGGGAATACGACACAGTAGAATTTGAAAAATTATCCCAGATTCATTAAAATCGTTAAATCATAAACAAAACACTTTTGGAAAGGAAATTTTATGAAATTTTTGAAAAAAAAAACTTTTGAATGACAAAAATGGCCCAAACAGAAAGTAAATTGGTAATTCTAGGGGTTCTAGATAGCATTGGCTTGAAAAATTGTAACTCCCTCATCCGGAGTGATTCGAGGGCAAATGAAATACTTTTGGAACAGTAATTCGATCCCCGTTAAGGGAAAATATTATAAAATTCATGAAAAATGTTTTAGGTTCAAAAATGATTTTTCAAGTTATGACTACAGTGTTGCCAACATGAAACAAGGAAATTTTTTAGTTTTTCAGGCTTCCCAGAACTAGAATCGGATTGTAAACATTCAAATGTCCATGGCAAGATAGGGTCAATATAGTGGCTTCACAAGCTCATTCGCACAATCTCAGAGTTATTTGGAATAATGGAACAACCCATTAATAATGTTGCTAGCAAGGAAATTTAGACAACAAGATCAAGGCACCAACAAGTTGGGATAATTTAAAAGACCTTTATTTTTTTCAAAAATCAAAATATTTAGCGTCATTTAACTTTAAATCTAGACATGGAGAGCTTAATTTTTCCTCAAGATGGAAAGACCAATAGATAGAAACCTTAAGTCCATGTTAATCTTTATTTATTGAAGTTAATATAGCCTTAACTTGGGGAGCTTTTGAAAAATAGATTTTTAACAAGCATCAAACAAGCATTTTGACAAGCATGTGATGAACTAAATATAATATTCATGACAATAAACAGAAGACATGCTCAAATAAGCAAAGATGGCATTTAAACATGAAATGATAAGAAAAATGCAAAGAAATGGACAAGAAATGCATAGAGATGTTAACTTCATGAATGGCATCAATAATATTGCTATTAAATGATGTGAACACGCTTAGATAAAAAAGAAAAGCTTGTTGGAATTTTAAGACAACATCAAAACATGCTTTCAAGATGAACAAAGCATAAAAGCATAGAGAAATATGGTAAAAGGATCAAAAAACACCAAAGGTCCTAAGTCTATGACAACAAGGCCACAAAATGCATGAATATCCTAGCATAATGTCATGGACATCATATTCAAGTCTCGTTAGAATGATGAAAATGTAAAAAGCAAGTAAATGAATGAAGAAAGACTAAGAAATATTCCCTAACCTTGTTAGTGATGTTGAGCAGAAAAATCTCTACACTAATGGCTCATTTTCTTTTTTTCTTTTACTATGGATTAGCAAGAAAAGGTGGCCAAGAATGAGCTTGATGATTGTAATATCAATGGAAGGGGTTTTGAGAAGAAATATGAAGGCAAAATAGGGTTTTTGGAGGGCTGGGGAAGAGCTACGAAAATAGTATTTTTTTTAAACGCTGGAGGTTGATGTAAAAATATGTCTAGTGTTTTTTGGCTGATGTAAAATGTATCTTATATAGGATTTAATTTCAGCAATCAAAAACCTAGCAAAGGT
Organism: Adansonia digitata; assembly: GCA_029448705.1. NCBI lineage: Eukaryota > Viridiplantae > Streptophyta > Magnoliopsida > Malvales > Malvaceae > Adansonia > Adansonia digitata. The sequence continues at coordinate 5,322 of JAQSVH010036344.1, read as the reverse complement.
AAGGCATTTAAGACATTTGAGATGTACAACATGGTAAATCATTATACTAATACTATAGGGGAATCGATCTTTAGCGGCGTTTTTTGAAGGTTTAAGCAGTGTTTTTCAACGCCTTTAAAAAAATAATGGTGATTTCCTAGAACGCTACAAAAAATGTCTAAAAAAACTGCATCAAAAATTTTAATGGTGTTTTTTTATAAAAAAGCCGCTAATTTAGAGGGATTTTATATACATTTTACGGCATTTATAAACGACATTAAAGATTAAATTTCATAGTTAAGAGAAATTCCTTAGCGGCATTTCATAATATAAATGGGTTAAATTGAAGTATTTAATGGCATTTAAATTGAAAAACACCGCTAAATGAAAGTATTTAACGACGCTTGAATTGTAAAAGACTGCTAAACATTTTTATTTAGCGACGTTTATACTACACAAATGCCACTAAGTACTTCCATTTAATGCATTTATAGTTAAAAATGGCACTAAATCTGATTAATTAATGGCTTTTATTTTTAAAAATGCCACTATTCTTTTGCATGTTCATTAAACATCATATTAATAGCGGCATTTTATTCATAAAGCGCTGCTAAATTTTTAGAATTTATTTTTTTGAAAATTTTGCTTTTTTTATATTAATGTCATATTTTTTGATTTCTTATACAATTCTTATAAATATTTTTGTTTACAATAATCCTATAGCAGAGATTTGAAAGAAAACAATGTCAAAATATATAAAAACATAATTTTATATTATAAAATATCTTTATACAATAATTTTTTCCCAATTCAGTTAAAAGCAAAAAGTGCTTAAAACTTAGAATAATGCAAAAATTAAAACCGCTGCAAAGCTAAAGTTGAGTCGATAGAAAATATTTTTTCATAACACAAACGTTATCATTTGATTAACCCTAATATACAAAATATATATTAGATTAGCATACATATGTCATATATATCATTAATTTAAATAAGTGAAATAACTTAAAACTGAGATATTTTATTACATAAGATGACAAATTTTGTAAGAACTTTTGCTGCATTAAATTCATCATCGAGTCAAGCTTCGATTAGAGTTGCTCATATCTTCTTCTGTCTTCTTCTGTTGCTTCCTCTAACTTAGCTATTTGTGCTTATCTCGCCGTTTCTGCTTCCTCAAAGCACTCTTGCATAGTTTCATCTCATGTCTCAAAGTCTAAACTTCCGGTGTAAAGCAAGTTTGTGAACAACTATGTTGTTGAAAACTAGCACCATAGTAGGTGGATGGCATTTGACCCATTATGAGACCTTGAACCCCTCCATGTCTTTCTTTTCTAGCAACATCAGTGAATATTTTATTTTCCATATCATGCATCTTCATTAAGCTATCTGATGGTGTAGTAACTTGATATTCAGTCATTTTTTCCTTAGCTTTTTCCTGTAAAATAATTAAATTAATATTATAGTTACAAAATAGGTTTCTAAATTGAAAAAAAAAATTATATTTACCTTAACATGCCATTGTTTGATGTGTCTCAACATTCAAATAAGAGCTATCTTTCTTTGTGTGAGTTAATTGTAATAATTTAACTTGTCCTATTTTTTCACCTTACTTCACTTTCTATAAAGTAATATTTAATGCGATATTTATATTAAAACATTATAAACAATAACAACATTTTTTGATCAAATCTAGAAAATAGAAAACTTATTTTCTCATGTGCTTTTCTAGTAAAGCTATTTGAACCACTTGTGTAATTATATTTCCGTTGCCTTTTGCTAGAACATCCTACTTGTACATTAGTCAAAAACATAAATAATTATATATGTTATGAAAAATTGTATTATAAAAAATACCAAATACTTAAATAAAAACATCATTATACCTTCCCTTTCTTGGAATACCAGAAGTCAACAAGTTTCTCATACTGCCAACCAACCACACCACACGATATGTTTCGTCTTGTGACAATGATATTAGTATTTCAATTAAAGCACTTCTTCTTCAAGTTATGCTTAAAATCTTTCCATTTTTCCCACTGACTTCAAAACATACGATGGTGGCATATCTAAAACCAATCGTTGCTGAAATGAAAAAAAGTTTATAAAGTTAGTTTTAATTAGAAACAAAATTCTTAAGGTAATGTGTCAAAAGTAATGTGAAAGAATTTATTTTGGTACCTCAACAAAGTCAAAAACCTTAAGCTTATAACTTTTTGGCACTTCATGCCATGATTCGTAATGGATTGGTACCTTCTCTCATTTCGAGCAATCATACATAGAAAGCCAACTAATACCTATGCTTCTGGACCAATTGGTTGGTTAACACTATTTTTAGAGACAACAATATATTCATCAGGAGGTAGTTCCCATAACTCCTTCAAAGTAGTACGACCTCGAGTTGTTTGTTGCCTAATATTATCGACTACAAAAAAATTCAAATAAAATTAACAACTTTAGAAATTGGACAATTAACATAAACAAGAACTTTTATGTCATCTAATAATACCTGCGTTTAAATTAGTATGAACTACATTCTCTGTAGTTCTATTTCCTAAAGGCATATCTAGGATTGTCGAAGAAGATGAAGCCAAAGCATCAATGGGTTCTGGTTCTGAACGGGTGTGAACAATATTTAAATCCTTAAATCTTTTCCTCGGCATATTATCTACAACAATTTTAAGTTAATAATAATAGTATTACTTATAGTAAAATGCAATACTTATCAAGCAATAAAATGATAAAAGTATAAAATATATAATAATCTTATTAAATTTGCTTTATCCATCAAGGTTCACAAATGTCTTTATCAATATCTTTATGAGCTTAATGAACTTCTGTACTAGTACTAGGGATATTCTTATCCAAGTTTTAATCGACAAAAGGCAACAAGCATTCAACTCTTTGTTCGATATCATCTCAACATTCATCAGCCATATAAAACAAATTTCTAGGTGTGTTACAAAGTACAACATATCAACCTTCATCATTTGGATCTTCAGAGTAAAAGACTTGTTTTACTTGAGATGAGAAAACATATGGCTCGTCAATCAATTATTGTCCAGTGTGAATTAATCGAGAGAAATTCACCATCGTATATCCAAATTTATCTTTTTTAATGCCTCTAGAAGTATTCACATCAGCCCAATCGCATCGAAACAACATGACCTTCCACTTGCCATAATAATCCAACTTAATGAGATCATTAATAATTCCAAAATAATCCACATTTCTTTCCACCAGATTACTATCCCTAGCACTAGCATAGCTTGTAGTTTAAGAAGTAATAACTACTCCACTATTTTGAGTTCTCCTAAATCTTTCACGAGATTTTGTATGAAATCTAAATCCATTAATGATGAATGCACTGTATCTTTTCACAATTTTGTTCGATCCTTCTAAAAGACATTTTACTTCTTCGCTAACATCTCTTCCACTCAAAACTTACTACAAGACACAAAAAAATTCATCATTTTCTATGCAAAAAGGAAAACAACATACTAAACTTAATGAATTTAGAAATAATTATGTTATTGACAATTTTTCCTAACCACTCGTGAAAATTTTCTATGAATAACTTATCAAGCTCATGGAAGTGTGATTATCAAGAATGTAGATGAGCTCTTAAGTTGTTTCTATACTCATAATGAAAAAAAAATGTGTTAAATTAAGAAAACAAAAAATTTTAAAGATTTTTTGTGAAAAAAAAATACTATATTAAAACTTACTTACATAACGATTCCATTGAATCATTGTAGAATAGCACATATCAATGCGCTTATGCCCAAGATTTATCATCTAGCTCTACCACTTCAACTTTACTAATTGGTTGTCCAAAACTTTCAAATAAGTACGTCTCAACTACGTTATTAGGTGGGAACCCAATATTTCTTCCCGATCTATTAAATCTTGTTTCAACATTTGCCAAATATATTGCACAAAATGTCACACACTCCTCTATTAAATATCCTTTTGTAATTGACCCTTCCGAGTAGCGTTTGTTTCGATAATAGGATTTTAACTTTCCTAAAAACCTATAATATAATATATAATAACATTAATGTCTGCACCTAAACTTTATGTTAAAGATAACACTATAAAAAGATAATAACATAATACCTCTCTAATGGGTACATCAACTTCTGCTTCATAAGGTAGATGGACAACCAATGCACCATTGTGGTAAAGAACGATGGAGGAAAAATTTTTTCTAAGTGGCATAAAGTTAGAGTAGCTCGATCTTGAAGTTTTTCAAGCTTTTCGATCTTGAGAATTTTACCACAAATAGCTTTTATTAGATTACTAAGTTCAATTATTTCGGAGGTCACTTGCTTTGACATAAAACAATGCAAAGCAAATGGAAGTAAGTCATCTATTAAGATGTGATAATTATGTGACTTCAAAGAAGAAAGCCTTTGATCCTTGAGATTCACGCATCTTGATATATTAGAAGCACATGCATCCGAGACCTTTATATCTTTCAGTACCTTACAAAACACATCTTTTTCCTTTTTGGACATCCCAAAGCAAGCAAGTGGCAACTTTGACCTTCCATTAGGAAGTAATTTTAGATAAAGATCACAGCGAATTCCCATGTCAACTAGGTCAAGCCGACTCTTTGAGTTGTCTTTTGTTTTTCTATCCATATTAAAAATTGTCTCGATTATATTTTCACAAATATTTTTCTCTATATGCATCACATCAAGGTTATGATGCAATAAATTATGCTCTCAATAAGGTAGCTAAAAAAATACTTCTCTTTTTTCCATAAATCTACCTCATTCGGATCATCTTCTACATCTTCCTCCCTATCGCTTTGATTATCAACATCATCACCTTCATACACCTCCCTCGTTCTTTTCTTTGATAATGTGCTACTCGTTTGATTAGTCTTTCCATAATTGAAATTGATATCTTTCAACATCAACAAGATAATAAACACAATAAGAGGCTCAGGTGCTTTTCTAAACTTTTCAATGCTATAAAAAATATGTTTTTGGAATCGAAATCTATGGTTATGATCTAGCCACCAACTATGTCCCATATAAGCGAATTTTTTTCCATCATATAGCCACTTTAAACATATTTGCGCAGCATAGTAACGACACGCATAATGACCTTCGGTGCTCTTCCTAGAAAGATTTGTATAAGTAAGAAAATCATTTACAATCCATAATAAAGCTACACGCAAATGAAAGTTCTCTCTTTTTGGTGCATCATGTGTGTCAACTCCTTCCCATAACTACTTTAAATCTTCAATAAGAGATTGCATATAAATGTCAATATCATTCCCTGGACTTTTTTTCCCAGGAATTATCATAGACAAAATAAAGGAAGATTTTT
>JAQSVH010036232.1:0-10252 GCA_029448705.1 Adansonia digitata | reverse complement strand
TTTCTGCTAAAATTCAGCATCATTCTTTCGGTCAACAGCCATGAAACAATTGATTTCTTTCCAAAATTGGAGATTGAAAATGAGACTAAAGGTACTAAGTGGAGCCATGCGAAACATTTTGTTGGAATCCCTGAAACCAAAAACAACATCATCACTTGGTCAAGTTGTTGGAAATTTAGGGAGGAACTACAAGCTGGTGACTGTGTAAGCCTTACTTTGCTTTCAGATTTACATGTAACAGAAAATAGTATTAACTTTACATATGATTATGAGCCAATCAACGAAGACGGTATTCTTGATCAGGTCTTGCTAGGAATGACTAAATATTCTGGTGCTCTAAATGCTGCATATCATATGTTTACATACTATAGAACATTGTATAGAATAGAGTTTTGTTAGAGAATGATTGATTACAGGATTTAATTGGAGCAAACAAGATAATTCTTGTCATTCGTTTTTCAATTAGAGGGATAAAAGGTGGATTTTGCTATGAAATGAGTCAATATTAAAATTAAACTATTTACTTTAATTTCGTTAATTTTTTTCCTTATACTTTCAAATTTGCTATATTTTATTACTTTGCATTTTTGTTTACTTTTGAACATGGAAGAACGGAAATGACGAAAATGTTGCATTTCGTTAATAAACATTAGGTCAAATATTATAATTGGTTACCTTTTAGGTCAAAATTGACAAAATTAAAAGTGCAATAGTAAATTTTTTTTCATTTTCATGAATAAAACATTGATTTTATTATTTTTTCCAATAATAAACAAAAATAAAAGTAAAATAGCAAAATTCAATGATTGAAATAAAATGGAAGTATAAATGAACAGGATGAACCTAGGTATATCGATATACCATACAATTTGGCCTGAGCTCAACCTAGTAATACTTAATAGCATAAGCATGTCTAGAATTTTTTCATAAAAAATTAAAAAATCGTGCTATTTTTTGTTTAATTTTTAATAATTTTGTTATTTTTCTTCCAAATTTTAAAAATGTTTAATATTTACATTATAATATTGTATATTTTTAAGTGATATAAATTATACAACATATAAATGTAAAAATAATATATATTGTACAATTCAAAAACAAGCTAAGTTGATCAGAATAAGGTTTGAATGTTTGAGTCATGGTCTTATTTTATTTAACGGGTTTCATTTTTTTACTCAGGATTAATTTTTAAATTTAATATTTTTATTTAAATCTACTCAAAATGTGAAGTAAATTTTCATATGTGAACTAATACACAAGTAAACAGATCTGCAATATAGTGACAAAATTAATATTGACTTATAACATAGTAATAAAATTCACATTTATTTATCATTATATAATACATGCGTAGTTCTAAAATCCAAAATGTACTATACATCTTAAGATTTTAAAATGCATTTACTATGTTTCGATACTAATTAAGGAGCATGGAAAATGATAAGAATGAAAAGTGCGTTGTTTACATTGGTTTTGTTTATTGAGTACTCATTAATATATTAAAAGGTGTTAGCATTCGAGTCTCGTCAATAATCTCACTTGATGCAAAATCTATAAATATCCCCATTAGTTCTCTTTGAAATCTAGGACATACTCTGATCCTGGTTTGAAGTAGCCTTCATTTAAATTTTTAACTAAAGAAATACAAGATATAACCCGATTCAGCTAGGCAAAAATATATATGGGTTGAAGGTCCTTAACTTATCACCTAGACATAAGGCATGTTGCTCAAGATGACATTCGATACAGTGATAAACTAGGCTGACAACCAACAATCCATATGCTTCAATAAATTTATGGATCATTGGACACATTTGATTTTTTGTAAACTTTTTATTTTCTCTCAAAAATTACATTTTATCAATTAAGTTATTATTTTTACTTTTACATCAATATAAATTTTAATTTATTAATTTTTATTATTCATGTTTTTTTGTTTCGTTATTATGATTTATGACTCTGAAGTCTATATCCATCTCAACTCTGGCCTTTGTCAATTGATAATTTCACTAAAAGTCATCCAGTGCAATGCATGTTTGATAAATTCCTAAAAATTAAGTTCTTTTTTATATAGTTTTATCGCTTCAATGCATTTAATAAATCATTTTGAAAATTTGTTTAATGGATGATTTTCAATTAAAAAGTTTTGAAAATATTAAATAGCTTTTAGCTAGTTAATAATGTATTAAGTCAATCTTATTTTAAAATATTTATTTGTATTAATCTTAGATATTAATTCTTTTAACATTTAATTCTTTTTTTATAATTTTACGAGTTGAAAATATTAATAAATTTGTATCTTTATTTTATAAAAAGAATAACGAATAATCTTCTATATATTTAATTTTCAATAAGCATATCAAATAACTTTTATAATCATAAATTCAGTGTTTAAATTTTTTAAAAATAAGAAACTTGATGCTTAACTTTTAGGGTAAAACCCCTACATCTTTACGAAAAATATATTTACTCTCTAACATTTTAAAATACTGAGTTACCATCCAAAGTTTTTGCAAAACATACATTTACCCCTAAGCTATTATTTCTAAGCTAATTTAAAAAAAAAGATAAATATACTTTTTTTAATTATTAATTTTTATTTTTTCATTATTTTTTACTCAATTTATCAATTACAAAAAAAAAAAGAATTTAGCTAATCTTAAATTATCTTAAATTATTTTTAAATCAATTTATTAATTAGTTATATTCTAATTCAAGTGCATTTTAAATACTTTAAATTTATTTTTAATTTAATTATATATTAACTTTGAAATAAATTTATTAAAATATTTTTATTTAAATTAATTAATTACTATTATATAAAAATTTAGTGACAATGAAATTAGTTAAAGAAAAAATGAAAAAAAGGAAAAAAAAGGAAGAATAAAAAATATATAAAAATACAATCTCTTGAAAAAGTTACTTAAAGCATTCTATTAATCAAAATAATATTTATTTAAATTTTACTTTAAATATTAAAAATATGATTTTTTTTCTATTTTAATCAATTTTTTTATCTTTAAACTTTTTTTTAAATAATGACAATTGATTTATTTTTAAGTAAAAATAACATAATATATTAATATCAAAGTTAATATATATTGTTAGCTATAGTAGCTTTGAATTAATTTCAGTTTTGATATAACTAAAACTCAAGCTTAATTAACTTGTGTTTAAATATTTTCAAGTTATTTTCCATGCAATATTTTGTAAACATTTTGAAAAATACTAGAATGTGTTTTAACTGTTTTGAGCACTGAAAAATGTATTCTTAATACGTACATTTATATAAAATATTTTTTAAATAAGTTTTATATGTTACAAAGTCATGAAAAACCTCTTAAAATTTATTTTCAAATGAATGTATCGATACACTAAGTGTACAATACTTGGCAATAGCTAAACTTCCAAGAAACCCTTGAATGTATTGATACAAGCTTGGAATGTATCGATACATCTTAAATTGTATTTATACACATGAAATTGTATCGATATATGGATTTTTTAACAGTCATATTGTTGTATAGATGTAGGCAATGTATCGATAAACACCCAAATGTATTGATACAATTTGGTAGAAATGAATGTGAATCACTCAAATAAAGCCTCCAATGGCTATATCAGTCCACCAAACATTCCCAACGGCCATATTCATGGTCAATGCTATAAATAAACTTCTCCAACGCCTCTAACAAGAGGATAAACCAAAAGATTAAGCTTAGAGTTATATTTTTCATTTTTTTCATTTTTTAAGTAGTTCTCTGTGTATAGGATTAAATCTTTCGATCCATTCTTGTATTCTTTGTATTTTATCTTTAGAATTATTATCCTTCGTGCTCAAACTCTTATAAACACCTAACCTTTAAAGGTTTCATTGTTTACATTAAAATCTTTGTAAAAAAAGGTTCCTATTTAGCTATTAAAAAATAGAGATGAGTTCTATCTTAGCCATAAAAGATAGAGATAAAGGTTCTATCTTATCCTTAAGAAAAAGATAAGGAGTTTGTAAAGGTTATACGTTAGCCTTGAAAGGTAAAATAATTTAAGTTAGTGAATTGGAAAAATCTGAGGCAAGTAAGGTGAGGTAGAAGATGTAGGTATTAAGGCTAAACCTTTTTAAATCATTGAGTTTTCTTCTCCTTTCCCTACTTTTTAATTTTTTGTAATTTGTTCACTAACATATAACTCCAATTTTGTTATTTAAATTTCTAAATTTATACTTTAAAGTTTCAATTTTTAATTTGTCAAACTAATTCACCTTTTCTTTATTTCAATCTCCACTTAAAGATCTAACAATTGGTATGGGAGTTTATGTCTTATTCCTATAGGCTTAACATCCTTAGCGAAGATCTACAAAAGACTAAGCAAATTGCTAGTAGTGATATCTTTGGTATAGGCCAAGAGAGACATTCAATCATGAGGCTTCCTCCCTTCAACAGTGAAGATTATGCATATTCGATGACAAAGATTAGGCTATTTGTCCAAGCAAATAATTATCAAGCATAGAAAAAAAATCTTGAAGGGCCCACTCATCCCAACAAAGATGATAGCTAATCTTGAAGTCCCTAAAAAAGAATAGGAATAGGATGAGAAAGACATCAACATGGCTCAACTAAATGTCAAGCCCATGCCACACTCTTTTTTATGCATTAGGTCCAAATAAGTACAACCAGGTGTCCTTGTACAATAAAGCCAAATAAATATGGGAAGAGTTAGCTATCACACATGAAGAAACCAATCAAGTCAAAGAATCAAAGATAAGCATGCTCACCTTCAACTATGGAAAGTTCAAGATAAAATTGGATGAGAGCATCAATGAGATTCATAAGTCACAGAAAGCTAAGTTAACCACAATTAAAAATTCAAAGGACCTTAACCTCCTTGCCTTAGTTAAACTTATCGAATCATTCCTTACATATGAAATGAAGATGAATCATGGAAAAGAGAAACTAAGGAAAGCTAGAGTTGCATTGAAGGCTTGCATGAGTGAGGAAGAGGAAGATGATGAAGATATAGAGATGATCATATCTGCTAAGAGATTCAAGAATTTAAGAAAATTATCTCAAATCAAAAAGGTTAACAAAGTGGTGTGCTATAATTGCAACAAATCGGGCACTGTCAAATTCAATTGTCCATTGTTGAAGAAGAAGAAAAAGAAGAAGAAGGTATTTGTAGCAACTTGGAGTGATAGCAACTCTTTTGATGATGATGACTCCAAGAAAGACAAAATTGGTAACCTTTGCTTAATGGCTTTTGATCAGCCCAAGGTAACCTCAAACCCTTATGATTCAAGTTCTTATACATTTGATGAAATGCAGGATGCTTTTAATGAACTTGCAGTTCAATTTAAGGAAATGAACTCAAAATGTTAAAAAATAATTTCAAAATTGAAAAATAAAAATAATTTATTTTTGAAATAAAAATTAAGTTTGAAAATGAAAATAAAAGATTTAAAAAATGATTTTGATGAATCCAACCTAAGAATTGAGATTTAAAAATAGTCAAACTTGATTTGAAAAAGAAAATTCAAAGCTTAGAAAATGAAAAGAAAATCATTTTGGAATATTCCTTTGAAATGAATATAACCAAGTGCTTACATTGCAATTTTCATTGTCATAATGTGCATACTTATCCTATCAGGAAAAAGACAAAATTTAAAGTTAGGCAAGTATGGGTGAACAAGATGTTTTAGACTAACCTTCAAGAACATAAATATATTTTGGGTACAAAATGTAAGTGAAAGTCTTTGTAGATGTGTTGGAGCAATGAGGAGCAAAGTAATACAAATGGATGCCCTAGACACATAAGGAAGTGTGATTGATAACCTCTAAGCCTTAAACTTGTTTTATCTTGTGTTGGCTACCTTTTCATAATTTTTCAAATGTTTTAATGAAAAACAATTTTTATATTGTTTTGGTGCAAAATGATTTTAATGAAAATTCATGTTTTACATCTTGAGTGATTATGAGCTTATTCATGTATGCATATACTGATTTGTGCTAAATGATGAAATACTAAATTAATTTGTAAAATGATGCTATGAAGCATGATTTATGCATTAAATCTTGATTTTGATAAATCTCATGTTTCGGGTTATTAAGAAGCTCTAATGCATGATTAAATTATATACATATACTTAGAGGGAGCCTTTAGAGTTTACTTATAAGATACGATGCCATGAACATGTATTACCAAGTTCTTAAGTCTCTTTAATGCATTATATTTAATTATTCTTGCCTGAGACTTAGGATGATTACTAATGTTGAAAATTTATGTTTTATAGCTTATATAAGTTTAGTATACATTGACCATGTTTTTAAACTTGTGCACATGTGATTTGAATAAAAATCTTTATTTCAAAATCTTTAGCTACATATTGCCTCAATTATGTGACCAAATATGCAAATTCATTCAAACTTCATTTTAAAAGTTGTTTAATTCAAACTTTTGATCAATTTTATGTGTTTTTAAATGCCTAAAATCAAAGGATTGTACTAGAATATCAAATCATGCATTTTGGAATCCAAATTGCATATTTTTCTAAGCATTTTTCATAAAACTTAAGGCATATATTGATACTTAGAGCCCTATATCGATATAACAACAAAAACCCCAATTGTATTGATACAATAAACTCTGTATTGATACATTACTTTGTATATTGATAGAAAGCCCCCTTATTAATACAAGTAGTGAATTTTGGCCAATTTCATGCTGTTTTGGTTCAAAAATACAAAATTGGTCTTTCTTATGAATTTTTACTCAATCTGCTTTATTTTTATGATTTTTAAACCTTGATAAACGTCATTTCATAATCATTGATGAATGTTTCACAAATTAAATGCATGAATTATATAATTAAATGCTCATATTGCTTCATCATGCACAAAAATGCAAGATTTTCTGTGCATCATCATTGTTGTACCTTAATTGAAAATATTTTCTTGCATTACAACAATTGGTACCATATATGCTTAATGTTTTTCATTTATTAACATTTAGTATTACTTATTTCAATATATCATTAAGCTCATTGAACATCTTTCATTTCTAACAAAATATGAGCTTACTGAATAAGTTTTTTTCAATTAAAATCTTGGTATCTCTAGTGATCATCTTTTGCAACAATTTTATTAAGTTTTGCAAGGTTTATGAAGATAAAGCTATTTTTGAAAGATAAACACTTACATAACAAAAGGAAGTCAACAAAGCATGCAGCCTTTTCAAATCAAGCCAAAACCATCAAGGAATGCTCAAACACTAGGAACTATGATCCTTAATGTTATAATAAGCATATAATCAAAGCTTGGTTGGATTAAGGTAATTATTAAACTAATGCTTTTAAATTCTTATCCTTTGGCATTAAGTTTGGTGACATGCATGAGTTAATTATATATAATTGGTATTCTTGTATGTAATGTATGCTTAAAATGTTTGCTTTGAATGAATCCTTAAACATGTTTAAGTGCTTATTTCTCATATTTAAGCATGTTCATTGATTGACTATTTGCTTAAATAATTTTATTGACATATCATGAATGAGCAAATGATTTTTTCATCTATGGAAGTTTGTTATATTTTTGTTGAAAAATTTTTTTTAACCATCCATATGGCTATTTGAATGATTATTAATAGTATGCATGTGTACTAAAAATTCGAAAATTGGCATTTATTGTGCATCTAGACAATAACTGGATTAATAATTCTTAAAATTCTTCAACAATTGGTTTGTTCTATTACTCATGAACTCTAATGTGCTTAAATGACTACAAAAGAACATAAATTTGCATGAACTACACATTAAGGCTTAAATGCATATATTTTCTCAATAATTGGTATACATGCTCTTAAATGATTTATACTTGGTATATGTCTTAGAAATCTTTTTTGAATTAGTTCCCTAGTTTTGAATTAATATACCTTCAGCTTTTTGATATTCTAAAAAATGAGAAAATTTTAGGGGTTAATTTGCTTTCTTATACTTCATTCATATATATATATATATCTATTCTAGAAAAATAGGAAGATTTCACATGTGCTTATATTATTTATATTATGAAATCTTTATTATCTTATGTTGGTACTCTTATAGCTAAGTATGACCAAAAATGTCATTTTCAAGTTTTTTTAAAGCATTTTATGAAATCTCCAAAAATCTTTTTCATAATGCTTTTATTTAAAGGGAGTTCCATTAAAAATCTTTAAATGATTAAAGGGAGTTTTACAAGCAAAATCATCTTAAGTTTTATCACATCAAAAAGGGGGAGATTGTTAGTTATATTAGCTTTGAATTAATCACATTTTTTATATAACTAAAACTTTAAGCTTAATTAGCTTATGTTTAAATATTTTCAAGCTACTATTTTTCCATGAAATATTTTGTAAATATTTTGAAAAATACTAGAATGTATTTTAACTCCTTTAAGTACTCAAAAATCTATTTTTGATACATACATTTATATAAAACATTTTTAAGATAAATTTTACATGTTTTAAAGTCATGAAAAACCTCTTAGAATTGATTTTCATATAAATGCATCGATACATTATGTGTATATATCGATACAACATTTAGCAGTAGCTAAATTTTCATTAAACCCTTAAATGTATTGATACAAGCTTAGAATGTATCGATATATCTTGAATTATATCAATACACATGAAATTGTATTGATAGGTGACTTTTCCAATGGTTATATTTTTGTACGGATGTAGGCGACGTATTAATACATACCCAAATGTATCGATATAGTCTAGTGGGAATGAATAGGAATTAGTCCAATGAAGCTTCCAATGGCTATATGATTCCATCAAACATTCCCAATGGCCACATTCATGATCAAGGCCATAAATAAGCCTCTTCAGCACCTCTACCAAGAGGATGAAATAAAAGATTAAGTTTATAGTTATATTTTTCATCTTTTTCATATTTTAAGTCATTCTTTGTGTGTAGGATTAATTATTCCTATCCATTCTTGTATTCTTTGTATTCTATCTTTAGAATTATCATCCTCTGTGCTTAAACTCTTGAAAACACTTACCCCTTAGATCTTTGATTGTTTACATCAAAATCTTTGTAAAAGAGAGGGTTCCTTCTTAGCCATTAAAAAATAGAGATAGGTTCTATCTTAACTACAAAAAATAGAACCCAGAGGTTCTATCTTAGCCTTAAGAAAAGGAGTTGTAAAGATTATACCTTAGCCTTGAATGATAAAATAATAAAAGTTAGTGAATTAGGGAAACCCAAGGCAAATAAGGCTGAGGTAGAGGACACAGGCAATTGAGGCCGAACCTCACTAAATCACTAAGTTTGCTTCTTTTTTCCTTACCCTTTAATTGCCTATTTTTTTTTTCACTAACATAAAACTCCAATTTGGTTATTTGAATTTCCCAATTTATACTTTAAAGTTTCAATTTGTAAAAAGTTTTTGTATAATCAATTCATCCTCTCTTGATTTCATTTACCATTAAAAGGTCTAATGTATATAATTGAATTACAGACATATTCAAAATATTTTTTGGTATAAAAAAGTTAAAGTGAGGGGATGTAACCCAAATTCGAGGTTAGGGCATGCCAATGATACTTATAGATCACTTACCTAGCGATGTGAGATGCAAACCCTAAAAAAATTTTAATATGTCCACTTGAATAAGATTATAATTTAACTTGATAGCTATAGACACCCTATTTTGTTTGGTCCAATATTTGGCATTCCAGATGTAATCAAAAGGTAATAGAATTAAAGAAATAAAAATAAAAATAAGGGCGACTACTAGATGCCATGTCGTTAGGCACTAATAGGTGACATGATGCCAGACGATTTTTTTTAGAAAGTCTAAAATGCCTAGGGGTCATATTAAAGAAAATTGTAAAAATAAGGCATCAAAAGTCACTATTCGAGGTGTCACCGAGGTTATACGACAAGCACAGGTTAATCATCCATCATTCCCAGCTAAAGTAAGGTGTTCAAAGGGCTAAATGTATTAAAAATTCAAATTTTAGAAAAATGTATCGATAGATGGCCTTTACATATTGATGTAAGGCTTTCATGTCACCAAAAATTCAAAATTTCACGTGTTGTATCGATACAAAAGGGTTGTGCATTGATAAAGGAGCTTCTATATCGATACACAAACCCTTTTTATTGATACCCGACTTCATAGTAGCTTAAAAATCCATTTTGGCTAGTTAGTATCGATGCAAAGTGTTGTATTGATACAAAAGGGTTATGTATTGATAAAGGAGCTTCTG